>UFQX01000053.1:3019691-3139706 GCA_900497675.1 Arapaima gigas
TTTTTTAAAAAAAAAAAAAAAAAAAAAAAAAAAAGTTTGTTCATTTAGACATGTAGCTTTTTTCAGCTGAATATACTAACTAAACCTCATGCAAACAAAAAAACTACTGACAATATAAAAGCAAAATCTCTTGTTATTCACGCCCATTGTTATTCCACATGGTTGGAATTTGCTAAGTGTACTGAAGTCTGAAGGATGTCACTTGAGGGGGGTTTCTCTTTTAGCAGGATCTAAATGTGGCAGTGGTCAGTTCAAAAGTCATGGATAACTTGGATCAGAAACAGGCTGAGTGCGGAAGACAGACCTATCAGTGCCTCCAGGTAAGAGCTAAGATCTTTCAGGTACCTCCAGGTTAGTAACAAAATCCTACAGATTAACTAAAAACCATCTCACATTAATCATGTAATTCAGCTGCAAGATGTGCCTCTGGACTTGGGAGGTGACTTCCAGCCTAATGTTTAACAGCCCAAAGTTTTATTTAGAAAACTTTACATATGCTGTTTCTGTCTTTGTGATTTTTTTTTTTTTTGAAATCTAAAGAAAAGTTTAAAAGTATATAAGCATGTAACATGTTGCTTAGGTATATAACTCTGATTCTGTTTTTTTTTTTTTACTATTGGATGATGACTAGTCACTGTTGGATTGCTACTAGGTTAACTGTTTGCGCTGTCTGGTAAATGGCTGGTTACCATATAATGGTTGCTTTGTTCTGAATGGTTATTACCTGAAGACTGATTGGATACAACATGGTAACTGTTGGTGTACTTCAGGGTCATGAGGTATGGGGGGCTATTTGTGAGAAGTTAAAAATGGAAATGTTAAAAATGGAAAAAACATGGGAAAAATCCCTGAGGAAAAATAAAGTGAGTTAAATCCTGGAGATCAACAGTAATGAGGACAAGCAGAAAAAAAACAGAACAGTCAGAGTGGGCTTTATCCTGACATATGATTACAAACTCAGTGGAATGAATAGTTAGGCCACTATTGGTAGAGAATCCAGTTAAACCTTTTTGTATCATCTCATCTGGAATTTGGTTCAATATCAAAAGATAAGCTATAGGCTGAGTGTGTTTGAGTTCCTTGGAGGGTTTTGTTATTTCACCTTTCTACCAATCACAGTGACAAATATGCCTTGTGTCTTCTCCGTTGATTCTACATAGCCCAAAACTTTTCCTCTCAACCATGTCCTCTTTGCCTGCTCTTATAGTTATGAGATGGTTCTAACTGCACTCATATAAACTTATTTGGAGAACTATAGGTTGTCAAAAGAATTTGCTTGCCTAAACAATCTGTCACTGCTTCAGAAACATTGTGTTCATGAGTTTCAAGTTTAAAATGAGAAAGGAGGGATTAATGTCGTGTTTCCCCTGGGACAGGTATGAGGTCTCCAGTGAAACAAGATTTGTATGTTAACACTCTTAAAGACATTTTACTGGAGACCTCATTAATCCCTGCTGGTAGGACAGTGTCATGTCAACAGAAAGAAGAGGGATTGGCTTTCTGCCCTGTTCCGTCCCTGCTAGCATTACAGCTGAGCTTTACAAAAAGAACCACAATTGGGCCAGTCAGAATGTGACTGGCAACCCCAAAATGCCTTTTTGAGTGCCTGAACATCCTTCAACACCAGAATTTGAATTTAATAAAGCAATAAGCTATAGTGGTGTGGAAAATATTTTATGCATGAAGTTATCTTTATTTCATGTGAGGTCATACATAGCCAAAACCAGATCAACTCAGACACTCTTTGGATGGATATTCCACAGTCAGTTCTAGCTGTTACAGTCTTCCATTTGGGGATCTAGTTAATTAGGTTTGGATGGCAATCCTTTCATGCAGCTCTTCTCATTTTCTGAAGCATTGCCACTTTGAAGGTTCAGACTGTATGCTCCAGTTTAGAACAAGGACCAAAATGTTTCTTCCTGGCAGTTACAATCAATGTCTCCTACTTCTGTAAGGAATCCTGTGAATGTAAACTATCTTAGAGTAAGTCTTAAAAGAAACCTAAATTGTCATTTTTGAATTTCTATCTTCATGTGTGAAATAACACTATGGTAAAGATTCTGTAAACAAAGGGATGAAGCATGATAGTACATTTTTCTTGACTATCGGAGATGTATTGCCTGTAGAGCACTCCACTGGATCTGGTTGAGACGGGCAAGAGTCTGAAGGTCCAGGCAGAACTTCCTCACCTGGTCAGCCTTGGGAGTGGACGCTTTAGCACAGCCATCACCCTGCTGCCACTGCCTGAAGGTGAGTGGATGTTTTGATAGTTCTTTAACAGTTTTTGTAGTAAATCCTGCCAGCCTATGGGAATAATATCACTCTGTCAAACTTCCTACATTACCTGAAATCTGTTTAATTTAAGGTTTTTGTTTTAATCCTATTGTGCTGAAGAAGAAATGCTACCAATGGTACCAATTAATGTCTCAGGCTTGAGACCCTTCTGTTGTGCCTTTGACAAAGCTCTTTAATAAAGACAAAATGCTACAGATTAACAAGTAAAAACGTTGATCATTAATAATGTTCTAGAAAGTTTGGTCTTATATCAGAAATGAGAACATTCATTAAATGAAATTTCTTAGTGTTCTATCTTCCAGCAATCTGGTCCACTTGTCAACCTACAATGGCTTTAAAAGCTTCAGTTTGTCTGACATGACATGGTTATGGTACTTACTCCACATATTCCATACAAGTGCTACATCTGTCTCCTGCCCTCTTGCTGATAACTCCCATTCCATTGATCTTGAAGTTCTGCATTGTAAAGAATGTAGAGGAGGCAAGATGAGGGGTGTAGCTGAGATTGTACTGACATTATTACAGTAAAATTTCTAGGGTTACCCTGTGATATTTCAAAAACTGAACTAAATCAGGGGATGGAATGTTTTTGTGCCCTCATAAGAAAGTTGTAGGCACCTTAGCTGGAAGGAGGAAACATATCTAAACTCTAGTTCATTAGCAGGTTGATCACAGTTTAGATCTATAAGTTACTGATTTTAAACAGCTTGACAGATGGTTCAGCTGCACAATCCTGTCTTACTGCATAGCAATATGAGCTATGACCCTTTCTCAAAGGTATAAATGTACGGTCTATTCTACAGCGTTAATAAACAAAACTGATTGATTTGCAGCTTTTACTTGTACTGATGTAGAATTGTTCTTCTAGGCAGGACCTCTCTGGGGCACGGAGCTGTGGACATTAACATCCAGGGCCCAGGTGTGGCAGCCCAACATTGCTACATAGAGAACTGCTCTGGGGTCATCACCCTTTACCCCTGCGGGAACCCATGCTCAGTTGATGGACTCACCGTACACAAGCCTGTTCGCCTGTCACAAGGTATGCTCTCCTACTGGCCTACTTGGAGCTGTAGATCAAGGTCTGTTTGTATCTCCTATGCCTGATTCTGTGATTCAGTTCTGTGTTCAAGTCTGGCCCTCGAACATGTTTCAACATTACCACATTGAGTCACATTGTCAAGAATAAGCAGAATTATGTTTACATTATGAAAAAAAGAAAGTATGTAACAAATTATTTCAGCATATTTTAATTAGGACAGCAAATTGGACTAGATACACCAGTAGGTACCTTCAAGTGACCAGCGGATGTGGGTAGTAATGTGATACATTTGCTCTGTTACTTTTAATCAAATTAATTATTGAAAGAAATCTTGTATTTTGCCATTGATCCTTTTATTCAAGTACATATGTGAAGGAAAAAGTGCACTTTTAATCCATTACTTTATCTTACTCTTTCATTACTTTTGAATTTTTCTGGATTTAATTTTTTAAAATGCCTCTCTAGTCAGTTTTTACATGCCATAAACCCATATGTAATGCCTCCTACTATCGACTGTCCATTGGATTTCATTGCCCATCATTTATTCCTAAACAATCAGTTTATTGCTGAATTTTGTCTTGCCAGAGGGACATCATAGTTCACTGAAGTTCAAAAATAATGGTAGGACAAAAGGTTTTAAATCAATAAAACATCTCTCCCAATTGAATTTGATATTAGTCTTCTTTGTCTAACTTGCTTGGACTTACTGGGTAAGTCACTCGTCTTTTATTCAGTATGTGGACTGTGGTACTAGAATTGGTTACTTCTGTTTTACTAACCTAAGTTTGTGAAAAAGAACTACAAAAACTTTTCAAAAATATTAATTTTATCAATATGACATTATGTATAAGAAGTTTAATCATTAAATGACATAACGAGGATAGATACAATTGTTTGTAGTATTCTAACACTGACCTTTCATTAGAGACTTACAGCAAAAGTAAACGTAAAAGAAACTTCTGTTAGGTCACAGGGTTGTCTCAGACTTCAGTGCTAGATGTGGATTATATGTTATCTTGGAGAGTGTGGACCTGTTTCATATTAATACCTATGATAAGAAGAGGATGTTGTCTTTTTTCAAAGTATACATCTTTGTCAGTATACATTATACAGCTGATGTATGAGCTGCCAAAATGTATATTTTTGTATTTAGGATGGAAGAGGAAACAGTAGATGATTATGGAATGCCTTTAACATTATCACTTTTTGTACCGCATTACTGATGAATCTCATAATATATTTTGAATTTCTTAGCATCTATTGTGTGTGTGTGTGTGTGTGTGTGTGTGTGTGTGTGTGTGTGTGTGTGTGTGTGTGTGTGTGTGTGTGTGTGAATAAAATAAATAAAAACAGACAGCGTCAAGTAGACTCAGGTCACACTAACCAGGAAAAATAATAAATAAATAAATAAAAAATAAATAAATGGCTTGGTCTAAGGTTGAGAAACTTGCAGTGGATTTTCTCCCTTTACTCCTGCTCTTGATTCCTCTACCTATTTTCAGCTTGACATAGATTTATTGTCATTATGGTGAACATCACTACTGCATCTCCAGGGAATTGTTACCTTTTGTTTCAGAGGTGTCTTGACAGGCTCCTGAAGAAGTGTGTTAGGCAGGCTGTGTACTTGAATTAATGTCATTAATTGACTTTGAGGAAGTTTCCTGGCTTTCTCTCTTGATGCATTCTAAACTATGAACTGTGTGCCATCCCCTCAATCTTTAGTTTCTGAAAACAGACATAAACAAGAACACTGAATTGTTTCATGTTGCTGTATCTGATATGGTGCTGAACTTGTTTTTTCTTGTTTGACTGTTATCAGCGTCTTACATAGATGTAGGAGAGCAGTTCACTACACAAATAGCAACTGCTGAGGACAAATGCATTTACATCAGCAATGTTTCTAAAGCAGAGACAAAACAGGGCCTGCTGGGTCACTCACAGCTCTTTGGTCTTCTGCTATTAAACTGATTCCAGTCATTACTCTTTGCTTCACATTGTTTTTGTAGATATTATCTTTCAGTTTCCTTTCACATTTTACTGCCTCACTTGAGTTACTTTTGTATTGTGACACTTGAGTAGGTGTCATGGACGAAATGATAATTTGTTTATCAGTTTTCATGACTGTAATAATAATCAGTGATAAATGAAGCCAAAATTTGCTGTTTCACATATTTTGCTGTTAATCATAGTAGGTAGGAAACTGGGCATTTGACCAAAATCTTAGATCTGCTTCCAACATATCCTTGAGTGAACTATCTTTAAACCAGTGTGGAAGAAATGTTTTGCCATATAAATACTTTTCAGGAGACCTGTTTGCTATGTCCCTAGGATAGGCAGAGAGTTCTGTCTGCAGATAAATTATACCTTGAGGCAATGTCAGCAGAAGGGTGTTGCTATTGTATCTGGGAGTGATTTGGGTCTTGGGTGTGTTTTCTTGATAGATGTGTTCATGCCTGTAGATTTCTTACCACACCTAATACCATGCTGGTTTGAAGTCTGCCCTCCACAGCTGCTATGCTAAATAAACAGGCAAGCATCATGCCAAGGCAGGTCCAGCAGTTTGAGAGGAAAACCTGTTTTTATCAACCTCCAGACTTTGCTATCACTTTTTCCAGTGTTGCTTAATGTGCTAAGCACTGATTTTGGCCCACCCAGTGTTGCCATGTTTTTCTACAACATCAGAAGCCATCCAGTTTTTTCCATTCATTCAAGTGATGGAATACCTGTCAATTGCTAGGTATGAGTTCATGACCAATACAGACATTGTGTTTGCAGCTATGCATTGTGTATATTCTCGCCAGGTAGTATTTCGTGTCTTGATGTGTGACCTGCAAAGCCGGGAGAGTCACTCACTGCTTGGTCTTAAGCTACATATACAAAATACAAGCTGAGTCTGAGGTAAGAGAGGTTATAAATCTGAAAACTATGAACACTTGACAAAGCTGCATCTGCTGTACCACCAAAATAACAACCAACAAACAGGAGGTGCCAGGGCATCTCCAGTTCTCTTGCTGTGGCAGGTACATCCTTGGAAATGGGAACCAACAGTAACTATCCTGCATCTGTTTTGTCAGCACAGCACCTGTTGACAGCTATGAATTAATCATCAAGTATCTCAACAGCAGCCAACAATGTGTTACATGTAACAGAAATAGCTCCCGGAGAGAAAAGTTTCCATGTAATGTGTACAACTCCTGCACAGTGTTTTGGCCTTAGCAGTCATGGTCTGCTCATGTGTCATCCGTTACAGCCTTAATGCTTTTATTGAATATGTGAAACAAAAACTTGCTTATTTTATTTTATGTAAACATCCTAAATGACTTGCTATTTTACATCTTTCTTATACATTTATAAAGATAGATAGTTTGAAGTTTAAAAGCTGAATTTAATGTTGACACAGTTTGTATCTCAGGAAGCATAAAAGGATGTGGCTGTCAACTGCCTCTTCTACAGAATTTACATGTTATCATATGACTGGAAGGCACTATGCCATTGGGTTGTGCTGTCAAATGCAAAATCAAGAGCCCTGTTGACTTGTTTGTCTCCTTCTTGGATATGTAGAAGCACCAATAAGAAGTAAAACTGGAATTTTTGTGCATGGTGTTACACAGTTAAGAATTTGTAGCATCTTGTTTGCTGATCACATAAATAAATATAACACAAGCAGACATGTGGCCACATCTGTTCTTGCTTCCACAGCAATTCGCAGACTCTACTCAGTTGAGGTTAATTTGATTTTCAAATGTCCTGTTGAGCATTTTCCTTTACTTATGCTCTAGATGAAGCTGAATATAGCTGACATGTACTAATAGGAATTTCTGGTTTGTTGTGTTCTGCTGTAATAAGTTGTTCTGCTCTCCATTTACTCTAGACCACCACTAGCCCCAACTCTGAAGTGCCTTCTATTAATATTCCATTGTGTGATTTTTCTGTCCAGGCTGTATGCTGTGTTTTGGTCAGTCAGCCTTCTTCCGCTTCAACCATCCTGAAGAAGCCCTCAGGATGAAGAGCATGTTATCGCCTCGAGGCCCCAGTGACAGCTGCAAAAGTCATACAGGTGAGATAAGAACTACAAGATCCATAGAGCGGTGCTAAAGTGTAAAAGTTCCAAACAAGTAATTATTACTGAATTTGTATAGATGGGCCAAAGACAGGCATAGCAGCACTGACACAGTAATTGATTTTTTAAATGCTGCATCTGTTGGTCATGGACTTTAGGCATTTAATGATTAAAAAAGAAAAAATGCATTGTGACACTTTTTTAAAAACCCAAAGCACACTCCAGGCACTCATGTCAGGACCCCGGCTAGGGGAGGACTTTGAATTAAACAAGTTGGCACCAGGTGCTGGCACACCAACTGTAGCCTGCATATCACATTGTCAATACTGCTTGAACCCTGGCAAGAAATGCAGAGTACTGTGTCACTGAAGTCAGTATGAGCTCAGATGTGTCTTCATAAGCCTGTAATGTGCAGCAGTAAGCTTTTTCCTTGTATGAGAACATTGAATATTACTGTTATTATTGGTGCTGCAGTTTCACTTTGGACAAATGTTTTTGTGCACTTTTGTGAGTCACATTGTATTTGGGTAAACTGTCCAGTGTTTCCCAAGCCACTGTACTAAATGTCCTTCTTTTTTGCCTTCTCAATTTTTGTGCTTTGCAGTCCATCCAGTTCTTCCTTACAGGAAGTCATGGTATATAGTAGTAGATGTGCCTGTTTTTTTGAATACAGCGATAGCAACTTTTGATCACGTGATTCAAATCCACTTAGAGAAAGGCTAGGCTGAAACTAAACTTCGTGACCTGGACTGCCCATCATTCGTTTTGTTCATATATCTCAGTGGCTTGTACATGTAAAAGGCTGTCTCTTTTCTCCGATACCCTGGTATATTGTGAAAACTGGTAGAGGTACATAGTCTCACTAGAGGTTCGTAGCTTGTTCAGATCAGTATATTAATCTCTCCATTTTCAAGTCCTCATAGTCAACTTCAGAGCAGATCATGGGCACTTGAGTGCAGCTACTGTTACCATCTACATTAAAAAAGTAGATGTCACTGAGTTATGTGGCAATGCAGTAGTTATTTTAAATGTTATATCAATATTTTTGTCATGTTTGTTGACCGCATAAGAATTGGCTTTATAAAAGCACAAGTACTATTAATAATAATTTTCCCTGTCATTTACATGTTTTTGTGAGGAAATTATTTTATGTTTTTCCAATCAATTTAGTTGCTTTTAAAATTCATGAAAAATACAAATATAATGGAATTATTCTGTATTGTATATCCTTGTTGACTAGGCAGTTGGATGAAGCTTGTCTGTTTTCTTTTTGCAATCCTTGAAAATATTTCCCAACATAAAAACAATGCAATCCTTAAAAAAATGTTGATCATAGTAAAATATTACACTGAATGAAATTCCAATGCACCATTGATCAAGGGTCTGAATACTTTTTGATTAAAAACTAACATTAGATGTCATATATGCAGCCATTATCTCCCCAATGAAGAAGAAACTGGTCTAATGAGAGGCAGGTGTGCCATTAGGTCCATAGGTTAAGTTAAAAAAAAAAAGCCTAACTTTTTTTGGTGAATAGTAGTAAATCTTTAAGGTAGTGTTGTTATCGTGTATGTTGGTGTTTTTCTCTGAGAATGGTCTCTGTTCTCGGTAGATGCAGAGAGGCTGGTCAATGGAAACCTTTCACCAGTACTAACAGATTTGTCCCCTGCTGCTCAAGAGAAGGTCTGTCAGAAACCTCATACCCTGTTTGGCTCCATTGAAAAGGACTTGCAAGACATCATGGACTCCCTTGCTACAGATGACCTACAGTCTTTGCCCCCCAAGCCCACGAAAGTGCCTGTCTACCTTGCTCCCTTGATGCTCCCATCTTCTGTCAAAAGTCCTCTCACTAGTCCTCGGGCCATACTGGTGGACTCTAGCTCTGAGAATGCCTCCCCATCCTTCTCCTCACTCTCACTTCCATCAGTAACCAGCAGCAGAAGCTGTTGCTACAGCTCCAGCTCCTCACGGGGTAGTTGCCAGGACCAGTGTCCCCCGGTGCCTATCCGCTCTTCCAGCTACCACTATACCACACCACCACCCACATCACTCCCTTGGAGCTTGCAGCAGGGTTCTATAGCTACTCCTGGGGAGCCCATGGTGCCAATCAGTCCCAGAGTGCAAAGGTGTGAAGAAGCCCTTCTAAGCCCCACATCAGGATACAGGCAACTGAGCCAAGATGTAATACCTGCAGACTGTGTATCATTTGCATTAGGAGAGCCTGGATCTCCAGGTAGGAGCTCAGCAACCCCCAAAATTACCAGTATGGTTTCATACCCAAGGCAAATTGGTCCTAGACCCATCATCTCTGCCCCCCAGGAACATCCATCAAACCCCTCCAGAGAGTCCCCATCTCACTCTCAGTCACAGACTCTTCAGCCTCCTACGGACCCTACTGTCAAGATAGTTTCAGTTAGCTCTCAGCTGCCACCCCACACATTGGAATTCAGTGGGAACGTCATACAAGAATGCCCCCCATACAGCCCCTCTATGTCTTGCCAGACAGCCCCCATGACTCCAAGTAGACTGGATGACACCACACTAGTAAAGGGGGTTCCAGTAAGTCCTACACTATGGCACAGAAATGGGCCCACCTCAGAGGAGCAATTTGGAGTTAGGTGGGGCCGAGCCTACAGCCCTTCCCCTACTGCTCTGGAGATGGGAGAGAGTGGTGATATCAGCCAAAAGGTGAGCCTGGGTAGCAGCTCTTCCATGAACTTTAGCCTGGGGTCCTTACCAGGTAAATCCCCCCACACCCACAGGAAGATGTCTGCAGAACCCTGGGATCTGAGATCCCCCAACAGTGGCATGCAGGAATGCAAGAACAGCATCACAGAAACTTGCAGCAATGAGGAAGAGTTAATGGAGTACCATCAGCGACAGCGTACAGAACGGCTACGAGAGCAGGAGATGGAGAAGTTGGTGAGTGGTACTACTCTTATCAAGCCAAAAAGTAAAGGGTGGTAAGTCATGAACACATTGGTTTTAACTGTCAAACTGGAATGCATTCAGCAGAAAACTATGGAAATACAACAGACATTTTGCTTACTGCATAAGAACGGGAGCTTTATATCAAACTTTTACTTTTTTTAGTTTACATTTACAAACAAATTTTTTAATGAAAGATTTTCTACAGTTAGTAACTCACAGGTGACTGTTTTTGAAAACATTTCATAGTTGTCATCTTTGCTTTTCCTGACCTAAATTTTCAAATTTGTGTCTTAGTGCTGAAGTTTGGTTCATTATAGTCAAAATGATCACTCTCTGAGAACCATCGTATGTTCGGGTGGAGAAGATGTTTATGGTTTGGCCGCATTTCTTCACATGCCCAAAAATCTGTAATGTAAGAGGCCTGCTTTTAATAAAATTTACCATTTGCACATTCTTGTCCAAAACTATGTTCAAGTTTTCACCAATAATTTTTGCAATTACCACTTTTTTGGTGTAGAAAACAATGTGTTGTGGTTATTCTCTCACTTCATAATATCAGTTTTGTCCTCAGGGCCAAACAGTTTTGGCAATGGCTAAACAATGTATTTTTTTCACATCAATGGTTGGGGGAAGCATATTTTTGCAATGATTTTAGTTACTGGATAACTTGCTTCTTGAGCTTTGTCAGACGTTTTAAACTTTTTAGTAAACCAGTGTGTGATGTTTGTTTCAGCATGATGTTCCACAATTTTTCCTTCTAAATGACCACATTTAGTAAAAAATGTGGAGAAAGGACACCATTCCTACTTCATCCAGTCTTTTTCTATAAACTGAACAGCCTTGAAAATGGGACTTTTCTCATCACCACACCATGTAAATCTCATTTTCAAATATTCCTCACTGTATCAAAGTACTTTATGTTTTCTATGTCTTCCAGTACTGTTCAAACAGGCTAAACACTGTCTTCCTTGGCAAAGCTTAGATATTCGTTTCGAAACCAGTAGCTGCTGTTGAGTCTCTTGCATCATCTTTTTCAACATTGTCAATACTTCTCTTTATCACAAGTTTATCCATAACCATGTTTTTTTTATTTTGCTGTCACTTTTAGTAAGCAAATACTTCCAGTAAACTATGTACTGCAGAACAGATCCAATACAGTTGTCAAACAGCTGAGTGCCACATGCACTTAGTAGTAAAGTGGCACTAGGAGTGGCAGAACCAATAAACTCAAGTCAAGTCATATAGTTGCATATAGATACTTAACAGATTTGCTTGTTCTATAATGAAAGTAGAAATTGAAAATTCAAAAAAAATTTATTCTTTATATAATATACATTTTTAAATTTACATATAGCTATATAGTATACTGTGCATGCATACATGCATGTGTGTATTTCTGTATATAATACATTATAGAAAGTAACAATGTGTGGAAAGCTCTGCTGTGGGTGTAGGGTTGCATGCATCTCTTTTCATAGGATTGCATTTCCGTATATCTCTTCTTTGTGGGCCTGTATAACCCTGCAGTCTGTCACTGTTGCGAGTGTAGAAAAAAATGCCCTTCTTCTCTACTGCCAGCTTGATGTTCACAGTGGAAACAGTTTAAAATCTGACTGTCTCACAGTAAAACCCTGAAATCAGAGTGATCCCCACACCAAGGGTCACGTTTGTAAAAAAAAAAAAAAGCTTCTTATTCCCCTGAATGACTTTGGATAATGAAAAATTTAATGTTTGAAAACCTTAGCGCTGTGATTGCTCTTCTAATGCTGCATCCAGATATCATTTGCTGGAAGTTTCATTAACATGACTGTTTTCTTAGAAGTACAGGCTTTCATTGCATAACAAATGCACATATTATGAGAATTTATACCAGCGCGTGTAATTTGTAGCCTAAAATACTAAGCTGTCAACTTAAATGAGTGGCATTTAGAATTTATTTTACAAGAATTCAGATTCCAACCAAATAATCAAACTCATCAGGCTTGTTATGCAAAGGAATTATGTACTGTGTGAATATTGTTTGACAATTTTTTGATTGTTTGCCAAGGCCATATTGCGGTAAATTCTTGCTTATTAAGAGGTTACACCATTAAGAGTTAATAATCCTAGGAAGAAGACACGGATTTGTCTTGTGCCGTATAGGACACAGTTAAATTATGATTTTTGTTTCTGTAACAGAGGAAAGTCATACTAATATGTGTCAGCTCAGCAGTGCTATTGTTTATTTGCAGTGTCAGACTGAATACAAAAGTGTTTTGCTTTATGTAATCAGGACTACCTCATCTCTTTGCAAGGAACCTTCAGTGAGCAAAATGAATAACAGCATACAGACATGTTTATTTTAAGATTGGCCTTGATACAGCCTCAGATGGCCTTTTGTCAAGTGTATTTTTTTAAACGCTGGATAACGTCAACATTATTACAACAGGCTGATGTCACTCCTCTGGTGGGTGACTGCTGAATAATTCCAAGTCATGGTGGAGATCAGTATTGTACTGGTTAACCGCTTGCAATAAGTTAAGCTCTCGCAGGGGTCCAGAGCTCTCATCACAGGTTTATATTGAGCTACAACAACAGTAGTCTTTGTGTGATTGGATACATCTTTCTCAGTACAGCTAGGCCAGTTTTCATCCCTTTGTAACTTTACCATTTTGTCTAAAAGCAAATGTTAATACATGTTCCTTGTGCACCTTGTTATGTTGTTTACTGTTAGGTGGGGTGTCTAAGCTATATCTCATGAGCTGTGGCCAGTCATAAATAATGTATTTTTAAGCCTTTCAGATGCAGAACTGTTTCTTTAATTTTCTCACTCTGAAACCTCATTATAGACAAGATTAAAAAGGATTAACACTTCAGCATTTAGCTAGTTAGTACATTTTGCCATTTTATGGTTTGAATCACTTTTGGAATCTTTCCATTATATTTTCTTATCATTTGCTACTACTGTAACCAAAACAGCTATATCCTGTTTTTGGCCAATTTTCTGGTGATAAGTTTACTGACTCCAGTCAGTCCTATTATGTTTTATATCCGGCCCTTGAAGCTAGTTCTTTTTGCTCTAAGCCCACCCTTCTGAAAAGCTACCATATCCTTGGTTCACATTGCTGTCAGTGGCAGGATACACACTGTATAGGCTGGGAAACAATGCTGAAAAGTGCAGGGGGAAGAGAAAGGGAAAAGCACCACTGAAGCAAAAGCCATTTGGATTGCAGTGGACTGTCGCTGTTAATGGTCCTCCAAACCGTGAGTCGGGACCAGACCCTGGCAGTAAGCTGAAAGAATGAGCTATGAATGGCCTGTTGGCTCTCACACAGGAGAGATCTGCTTTCCAGATCAGCATGATGGGTGTAAGGAAGGTAAATGAAAATTTCTGGACCTAGTAGCATGGTTTGCTTATTCACGTTTTATTTTCTCTCATTTATTGCAGCACTGCTTTAAAGCTTGCAAACTGTGTGTAAACAGCCCTACAGTCTTCAGGATATAGTTTATTACTGCTTTTTGGGGGAGCTGCATGCACATGTGTATGTGTATATGTGTGTGAATGGATACCTGCATGTACTGTACTGGTCACACAACCAGTATGCAAATTATCTGTAGCCTTGTTATTTCGAACAAATCAAGCTATTAAAATTAGTTGTTTATAAGCCATGATAGAGACAGGATCTCAGGAATGGCTTAGTTTTAAAGGTTTGTAATTGTGAGTAAGCAAAAAAGCTCTACTTACAGAGAGGGCAGGGACTGACCCCTGAAATGACCCTAACCTTAAAACTAAAGCTTTGGAGAAAAGCATCTGCTAAATGAATATTTTTAGTCCTTTTTCTCTTTGGAGATACCAGAAATTTTAAATGACCCTAATGCAATGAGCTTCTGGTTACCAAGATATCTGCACTGTTTCTGTTTATTTGAATTTTCTAATTACTTTCTGGTGGAATTAGGTTTTGGACCCAGCGTGTAAATCTATGAATGGGAGCAAAAGTGGGCAGCTTCTGAGTGTGTTGATGTGTCTTTGTGTGCACTGTGGGACTCTTGACTTACAAGGGTCCTCTCTACATGGTCAGCTACTGCAAATCCTCTCACAGGTGGATTGAGCCACAAGACTAATAAAAGCCGTAGTTTGGTAAGCAGAAACGTTTACTGGGAAGGTGGCTTTGACCTGTGAGGACAATTGAAGTTTAATTCATGTTAAGGAATATTTGGAGATTTATGGAAACATTTCTGTTCAAACCAAATGGCAGAAACAGTAGTGCAAACATGATGTAGTTCTGTTTATTTAGATGGCTGGCACTTCTGTCAGAATTTGTCTTTTTCTCTTTGCTCTCTCCTCCTGAGATATAATTTGAAAGGGGATTCAGAGGCAAATTGAGAATACAGTTTGAATGAACTGTTTTAAGAGCAAGGCCGAATTAGGAAGCACTCTGGAATAGAGATAATCCTGGCAACAATTCAAGCATGAGAAATGTGATGTTGATGTGTTATGTTGTTGACTTTGAAATAATGACAAATGAAGATGAAAAGGTTACAGTTACTTATCCATCAATGGTACCCATAAGAAGAGACACAAAATGATTGACAAGAAGTAAAGCCTACAGAGAGATAATGAGCTCTTGGGTGAGACAGATGCATAGGTTCCACCTCAAGGAGGGGAAGGTGAGGAGAAAAGACTAAGAAAGCTGCCAAAGGTGTGAAGAGTGAAGTGGGATGTAACAGGAGGGTTAGATATGCAAGTTGCTAGTCTTTAACCTCTGGGGATAAGTAAAAGTTGTGATTGGAAAAGAAAGTTAATGTAAACTGTGGCCAAATTGCTTGAAATCAGTTTACTTGGATTTTGGGTTACTGCTCAAATGTGGCTTTTTGTGCTTTCCCAGACTGTAGGTTCTTACTGTTCTCTTTTTTGTTTATTGGAAGCAATTGAAACAAATTGTTTGCCCCTGGGGAACATGTGCGACATGAAACTAGTGCTGATAATGTGTTATTTGCGTAGGCTTGTTCTTCTTACAGTATGGAAGTAAATGCTTTCTGTTTTTAACACTGTTACATTCATCATTGCCATTATGCATACATAAGCAGGAGCTGGTTTTAAGAACAAAACCTATGATTTAGGTTAAAGTGGTGACTCATCATATACACATGCAGAGTAGGTACCATTGAAAGTCTTTATTCTCATGAAATTTGCTTAAAGGTAAAGGTTGCAATGGCGTTATATGATTCATGCTAGTAAACATTTTAGAATGGTAAGTTTGTGACCCATCTGAGTCAAGTAGTCATATCTAAGGCATGTGGTCAGGTCCATCAGGCAAAATGCCTTTGAGTCATACTTCATGTTCAAGACCTGAACTGTCATTACAGTTGTAATAGCCACTGTGACACATTCCAGTGGGACAGCTTTGGTCTGAGGATAAATTTTCCTTTTCTGGTTGGAAAGCCATGGATGCAGCAGGCTAGTACCTAGCGGTATGCAGTACCAACACTTCTACGTTTTGCTTTTTGAAATATTGTGGCCTTTTCTTGTGTAGTGGCACTCCTTGTAAACTCTTGGTACTGGTTTCTGCCCCTGGCCAACCAGATTCTCTGACTGAGTTGCTCTGCCAGCAGAAGACTCCTGTAGTACATGGCAATTATTCACAACATTCCTCATAGCTACATTTCGATACCCAGGGTGCGCTAAGTTGTGCTGCAGGTTGTCTTGGACGCTCCTTCTCTTTCGAGATTTCTGTCCCCTTAAGAAATGTGTATTGTGAACCTAAACAATATCTCCTAGAATCCTTTATTCACTGCAGTAATTCAAAATTTAATACTTTAATTGTTTGCCGATTTTGACCTATATGCACGGCATCATGCCTGTAAAGAGAATATCGGAACATTTTTTTCATTTCAAGCACTGGTAGGAAGTGTATGATTTGTCTTGCTGGCAAGGGCATGGCATATGGAAATCAGCAGTCAGTGATTCAAAACACTAGGTAAACACTGGGTGAGGATGATATACATTGGTATGTGTACTTTTAAGCTGTGTGTTTATAGATGAGTATGGAATCACAGTCTAATACTGTATAATAACCATTTAGGAACGGCAGCGGCTTGAGACCATCCTCAACCTCTGCGCCGAGTACAGCAGGGATGAGATGGCTGGAGGGGAGACAACGGAAGGGATGTTACCCTCGACTGGCCAGGATGAGGCAGCAGGCAGGGGACCCTCCATGGATACAGGCTCACTTGGCCAGCGGGAAAGTGATGAGGAAATCCTGAGAGAGGAGAGCAGCAGCACAGAGAGCACGCACCATGAGGTGAGGAACACCCCCCACTCAGACTGACTCACTGTACCACTCTGAAAAATAAAATTGTGTTCTGATGCACTGATATTGAGCCTCTTCACCGTTTCCCCATCCCCAACTTCCAGCATGAGGACCCACTGGGCCAGGATCGGTCCAAGCTGTTGGAGCTGGGCCTCCTGGAGGAAGAACATATGAAGGTCCTGGGCCGGATGGATGAACTGAAGGGCCGGATTGTGGAACTGGAGCATCAGCTGCAGTCCTCCAAGCAGGAGGTGAGTTGACAAGAAGAGAGACAGGGATTCCCAAACCAATTACCCTTCAGTAGATACTAACAGGAAGTGGCACAGACAGGAAGGGTGGGATCATATCGCAATATCAGTTTCAAAAAGTGTTTTTTTTCTGGAAATTATCTTCTCAGTATTCTAATGGTCAGTGTTTCATCTAAACCCAGGTTGACTTTGCAATCTTTGATTACTCCTTTCCAAGGCTGAGATGGAGCAGGCACTTTTGCAGGGTGAACGTCAGGCAGAGCTGGAGCAGGTGGAGACCGAGACTCAGGCTGTTGCACAGTTTCAGTGCAGACTCAGTGAGCTTGAGCGCAGCATCCAGAGGGAAAAGGACACGGTAGAGCACATGCATGACATGATGTCTGGGGCCTCACACTCAGATAAAGTTGGACAAAACAACACTGCAACACTGCCGCTGGTTAAAGTGGTTTGTACAGTACAGTACAGTAATGCTATGATTAGAGCTGCATTCTATGTCTCTACTTTGTGATAAAAGTTTTATTTTAGCCCTTTCAGTAATTCATCATAATAATTTGTCCCTTTTGAACAAATTTGATAAAATATTGTATTTTTATTAAATATTATTATTTTCAATTTGGTAAAGTTTTTGGTATTTTATTTTTTATTATTAAAAACTTTTTTCATTGTTTATTCACTCTCATTAAAAGTATAGCTGGTCCATTTTCTCATGTTTACAAGCTCCACAGTACAATACACTGTAATAATGGCCTCTTGTAGTGCTGTTTCTCAAGAGTACATCTAGAGCACTAATCAAGCCATTATTTTAAATTACAGATGGTTGGACTTGGTTTTTTTTAATACATTTTCTCCATATGCTGTATACGGACAGCGTACATTTAGGTGTACATGTTTTTGACACTGTGTATGGATTTGCCATGTTTTAGTAGAGTTAGAGATTGAATGGCTGTGCCTGAAACACTGAGTTTTGTGTGTGTGTGTGTGTGTGTGTGTGTGTGTGTGTGTGTCTAAGTGATGGTCTGTACAAAATGCCGAGTGCTCAGGATGTGTGCATATGCGTGTTTAGGCGAGGGAGAAATTGGAGGCTGAGCAGCAGGTTCTGGAACAGCTCCGGAAAGGGCTGGATGACTTAAACAGCCAGCTGCACAACTGCCCCGAATCCCTGAAAGAGCAGCTGCAAAACCAGCTTAAAAAGGTTAGCGCTCAATCATCTCTTCATGTATGTTTGCTCACACCTTACCTTACACTCACAAAGCACCGCTGTCACACAACTCTGCCCTTACAAGTAGTCACTCAACCTGAGACCTTTACTGTGCAATTGTCCACCAGGCCCTGGCAATCATTTACTAGTCTTTTTATAATGGGTGATAATGAATAATGGGGAGTGAATGAATGTCACAGTACTGCAGCAGGTAGTACTGGTTTCCTGAAAGTTGCTGGGCTCTAGGTTTGGACCTGGGCTGAGATCTGGCTCAATCTGTGTGGACTTTGGGTGTTCTTGTTTTTGTGCCAGTTACCTCTGGGTGATCTGGGGTCATCCAAAAGGTGTGTTTCCAGTGAAATGGTGACTCAGTTTCTCATATTGTGTGTTTGTGTAAGAGAACCTACTGAGCCTGCCAGGCTCTACGCTTGAAAAAAGCTCTGGACCATCAAAAATGTCGGACCCATATACAGTAGCATGTGAATCCACATGCCTCGATTTGCAGGAATATCACTAACTTGTGTGTGTCGCGCATATTAACCACAACCCTCCAATGACCTGCAGAAAACAGAGTTACTGGAGTCTGGGAGTAAGCGTTTTGAGGACCTGGAGTTCCAGCAGCTTGAGAAAGAGAGCAGCCTTGAGGAGGAGCGGGAGACTCTGGGCCAGAAGCTACTGCAGGAGCAGGCAGGGCACCAGAAGAACCTGATGCATAGGAAGGTGGGCAGCCAGAGTGAAACCAATCAAACTTCCTTCTATTCAAACATGAGTTGTAGAGATGTGGTAAAATTCACCCTCAGTTTGGATTATAAAGATGTAATACCTGATTATATAATACTAAATGTACAAACAGGAAATTACTACTTTTGACAATTTACTGTCTGTACATTCTAAAATCTGTCAAAGAATCACAAAGTGACCTTTTTAAATATCAGTATATGACTTGTGTTGTACAGCATTTGAAAACCCTATTTCTTTCCTAGGAGAAACTGGCAGCATTGGAGAACCAGGCTGTTCAGCTAAGGCAGCAGGCAACCCAAGACTGTGAGCAGCTGACTCAGAACATGAGCCTTATCTTGGAGCAGCTACACAAGGTCCTGGCTTCTTGGGAATGGCACACTTGACTCATATGTTGTATTTTTCAGGTGTATGGGAAATCTACTTCTATTACTTCTATACCAGTAGCTCCTGTACTGAAATAAAATTGAGCACAGTCTCTATAAAATTGAGCACAGTCTCTTTTTGACCATTTGAATGTTTTATATTCATATTGCTCTGTGTTGCAGGAGGAGGAACGGCTGGCTGATCTGGAGAGTAAATATTTCAGTCTAACTGGAGGGAAGAGTTTCCCGAAGAGATCCTGCACTATGAAAAGGGTAAGGGATTATTAAGTTAAAAAAATGACACCGATGACCTGAAATATATGGAAAGTTTATTAACCTTGGAAGAGAACCAGGTTTTATTCCATCTTACTATGTATGGAAGTCTAAAAGATTGATTCTTTATTCTGGCTCTTTTAGCCTATGTAGTCAATGTACCTGTTCCCACACATCTTAAGAAATGACTTTTAAATTTCTTACTGTGTTTTGCTTATAGTTATCCCACTTTATCTAGTCCAAATTTGTTCCTGAATATGGACACAATATCGAAGAAGCAAATAAAGATTTGACATAATCCACTTTCTTTTTGGGAAAAAATGTAATTTGTTGCAACCCTATTTCAGGTTCATCCCAAAATCACTGGTTCCCAACTTTTTTCCCGAGTAATCCTTATTTTGTATAATTCACTAACACTACTTCATCTCATATTTTCTAAAACACCCCTCAAATCAAATTTCCTATGTGACCCCCAGTGGAAACTCTGACAACCTCGACTGGTGGTCGTGACCCCCAGGTTGGGAAACCATACCCTAAAAGATGCCTGATGTAAGGAAAAGGTTGTGTAACATGTGAAAATAGAATAACTCCAACATTATAAATAACATCATTATTAAGAATAAAGGTTTTGTAAAGTACACTTAGCATGATAGTGTAGGTGGACAGACTTGAGGAAGACAAAGGCTGTATTATAAACATTTACATAAATGAATAATTTGAAATTTAAAGCACAATGGTGCAAAACAAAGGATGCCAGAATGCAACTGAGAGTATGGGTACTCTGTTCCCATAATGCAGTGCATCTCAAAGTCTTTCTCATACAGCTGCTTAGAGCAATTTTCAAATGAAGTGTCAGTTTATATCTCTGGACTAAATATCTCAGGCCCAGACCCAATGTCACAGACTGGAAAAATGAAAATATGATTGTATTAATAATGATGGACTGGATAAGTGCAGAACCGGACACTGACAGATGATAACAAATAAAGGGGAATGCGTATGTTAACATATTGCTATCTTTTTCTGAGGGGTGTTGTCAAAATATCCTCAGCACAATTTTTGACTATAACAGCTTTGAACAGGTCTTTCATATCAGCAAGACTCACCTGTCAGAAGCACATTCCCAGAATTCCCTCTGCCAACCAGCTGGCACTTATTTAAATGCTTCTTTGTATCAGTTGCGCCCCAGCAGACCACAAGAGGTAACCTGTCACTGCATGTAGCTTGAGATCTCAGTTGTCTTGAAAATGACTATGAAAAACAAGTGGCACAAGAAAAATTTGCATCTACTCAAAGTTACTCTGTTGCTGGCTCTGCACCTGGTTCCATTGTAATTTAATTTCCTGTCATGTCTGCATAAATTATTGCATGCAGATATTACTACTGCATTATGCTGATCGTGTCTCGTTCTGTTTGGTTGCCTTGGGGACTATTGAGGTGCACACAAAGCTCCCGGATGTCTGTAAGATGTACAAATGCAGTTGCTGCGATGCTCATCCTACCACCCCCTCTCAGCAGTGCCTCTCACTTTCTGCTGTACCAGCAGCTCCCTGTGGGGTACTCATATACTTGCCTTTGTTCTCTCTTCTTCTGTATTTTATTTTTTGTCTTCATCTTCTTACTAAATTTGTCTTACAGCAGCTGTCACTATAGTCACAAGAAATTGTTATAAAAATCACTTGTGGCAACAAAGGGATGACAACTTATTATGAACTGTTATGACATGATATGTTATGCTTATACATTAAGGTGAAGGCACAATGTATAATTTTGCCCTTTGTGTTCTGAGAATGTTTTTCTCTGAAAGACTGCATTTAGTTTGTGGAAGGTAAGTTTTTTTTTTTTTTTTTTTTTTTTTTAATAGTCATAAGACATATATACAAAAAAACATCTTGACGTTTGTAAAATGTGTCTATAATATTGATAGCATTGTTTTATCATATTGTTTGTTATAAACCTTACAGAAGCTGACAAGTTTTGATTCATCTTCCTTGTAGTTTTTTCCTCTCTCCCTGTGTTTCTTTCTCAATTCATACTGACCATGTGCTACTTGTTCCCTCCTCTTTTTGGGAAGGACTATATCACTGTCAGCCAGTTAAATGAGATCTTCTGTGTGCTGAAGATTGACTTGTCACCCTATTCTCCTATTGAGTCATTCCAACCTGCCGTTTCCTGCCACAAGCCTTTGCTTGGCTCCTCTTCCTCCCTTTCTGTTGAGATGTGTCACAAATGCATCATTGCGCCCTCTCACTTGTGATCACACCCTCTGACTCTTAAGCTGCTCAAATCTGATTTCAGCAGCATCCCACAATTTCTAAACTGTGACCTTTCCTTAGGTTCTACATTTTCACTTTTTTGGTTACCTGGAAATGAAAAAAAACTGGGTTGCCACTATTTACAGTAGTCCCAAGTACTGATGATGGGTTAAGAGGCCTGAGTAGAACATCCTGGCCAGCACCAGGTATTAGTGTCCAAAGTGGATCTGAAAACTAGTCTCTGCCAGTGTTGCTCTTGGCTGCCTTGGGCCTCAGTGACTTCCAAACATTATCTATGATAAATTTTAATCAGACCCCTAAAGTTTGATGGCCAACATACAAGGATTTAGAAACTGGATAGAGTTTCACTATCTTCACACCATCATTTATGTCATGCCATTCACGATCATTAGCAAGTGGACTGTTCACTTCCTCCCTAATAGTCTTTTTATTTCTTCTCATGCTTCGTCACACTATAACTGTCATTCCTCCTTTCCTCTGTATCTCCTTGGTTTCTTCAGTTCCAGCCCAGTTAGCCTACTTTTGGATTTATAGTGTTGGTACCAGGCAGAGTCATGGGTGCTGGGGAGTACCATCCCCTTCCCATAGGTGCCTACCACCCCCCCAACCTCATCTCGTCTCTGACATGGCATCTCTGCCTGTATTTTTCTCTATCCATTGTAAAAGGTTTAACCAGTAATATTGCTTCTTTTAAAATGTCCCACACATCCATTTCATTTGGGCTTTGCATAATTTTTATGAGAAGCATTATAGTCCTTGCAAGACAAGCACATCTTTCCCAGCTAAGTCTAGAAGACTGAGTGACAAAATTAAATTCATTATTAGTTGCATGTATTTTTTGAGAGAGGGCTCTGTAAATGAACCACAGAACATGTAGTCACATTCATTATAGCCCCTTCCTTGGAAAAGGAATGCTTTTTTAAACAAAGGCAGGTGCTTTTGTTAAGATTTCATGAGATGATATGTTATTGTTCATGGTAAGCAGGTCAGTGTTTAATGCTGATCTGACAGACAAAATTGTCAAAAATATGGACTTGTAGCTTCTGACAATTATGCTCTTTCTACCTTCAGGTAAAGGTGTTCCAGTCAGAGCTGGATGGAGATGGTGGACAGATGTCACAGGGCAAAGCAGGAGCTTCAGTACAATACAGTGCTGCAACACTGGGGTGCAACACACTGGCCAAGGTAACCCCTGGCTCTGCTTGTCATTCTTGTAGTCTAGTGGCCTGACAAACCATGTAATATAACATGGAAATAAGCAATTTAGTTAGCTCTAAAAACCATTTGTCCATTTCTGGCTTGTAATTTCTGCCTGTATGGCTTCACAGTGCCCCCTGGTGGACCCCAGCAGTACTGGCAGTCTACCTCGCAATCTGGCTGCCACTCTGCAGGGTATCGAGAATAAAAGGCAACTGGCCTTACAGCAGAAAGGTATGTGGGGGTCCTACTATGGGTTTCTCCTCCCACTGTGCTCACCCCTAGCTTAACTTCTCCAAGGGCTGTGTCCCAGTTGAGTAACAAACACCAGCTCTCATGAGATACCTTATTTAATGTGAGGGCTGGAATGCTGGTTCAGATCAGTTGAGGCTGGTTACATTAGCCTTTCGAGGGATGAGGGATCAAGGTGCTTCCACTGAGGACAAGAGGGTAACAATAAAATGGGGATAACAAAGTAAGATAATAAATTTTATAGTTGTTCATTTACGCAGCAGGGTATTTTGTACTGCATCAAGTACCATGATGAATGGTACTATAAACTAGGCACCTTCACATTAAGAGGAAACACCTGTTGCCCTATAAAATTCTGAGTCTTACAAAGTGATTGCATTAGTATGTATTAAACAAAGACCTCTTTAGCGGAAAATGAAGTGCCACCAAGTTTGTAACAGATGGCATGTTTAATTCAGTTTAAACGGTTTAATTCGTTATTAGCTGCACAGTTTCTGTAAGCAATCGGGTGGCACTTAAACCTATATTAAGCTGGGTTTCTTCACTGCCGATTCTGCTGTTATACACATTATTTCCAATGTTTCAGAAATATAAAAATGACTATTGGATGATCTCGTGTGCATAAAACCTTCATACTGAC
This sequence comes from Arapaima gigas, assembly GCA_900497675.1. Lineage (NCBI taxonomy): Eukaryota > Metazoa > Chordata > Actinopteri > Osteoglossiformes > Osteoglossidae > Arapaima > Arapaima gigas. The sequence goes on from UFQX01000053.1 coordinate 3,043,494, forward strand.
TACTGAGGAACAGATGGGTTATAACAGTATCTATTTAACAGTATCTATCTATTTGTGTAGTGTTAAGATGATGCTCATCAACATCAGATATAGTTTAATTCCTGAGCTACCTCTACCAATAAATAACCACACCCTTGATTATAATAATTGGTAATAATAACCATGTTATATGCTCTCATATTGGAATAAGAAAGTAATATCTTTAATAGTTTTCAATATAACTAATTATACAAAGGTTTTATAAGGTTTGCCTACATGAATTACTTTATAGAGTTAATTTTCATTTTATAATAAATAAATGCATCGGTGTATAATATGTATGTTGCAAAGATTATTCAGAGGGAACCAGATGAATATGTCTCCATCTAATGCAACTGAAGAGAGAATTAGCTAAATAATTGGCTATATATTTAAAAGACGCCCTGGCCCCATCTAGCACGTTACTATCCATTTAAACTACTCAGATCTGAGCGGGAGTGTTACGCTCTATGCCTTGCTTTATTATAAACTGAATTACATATGAATATCATGTTGTAAATGGGCCTGACTCAGATCTTACCAGAATGCAAGCAGGCCGACATGCTTCAGTTTGTTCACTGCTGTATTGTGTCTGTATCCATCCCCATTATTCTCCACCATGGGCCACAGTGTCGCTACCCCCTGCGTCTGAGAAGCACCCAACTGATGGGAACCCCAGAGGTAGATGGCCTAGTCAGTATATGGGTGATGTGCTGATAATGTCCTCAGCTATTTCTGCTAGGGATCTTATTATTCCCTCTGGCAATTTTAAAAGTGACTGACTGTTGATCCAGATCCACTCAATTTCTCCTGATTTATTCTATCCTTTGCACTGGGGCTGTGGTTCTGGCTCTGATGCTGTGCACATACATGCTGGGCCATGTATGAGCACCATCACTTGTGTGTGGCATGGCTGGGTTGAGTGGACTTCTGTGGAGTCCCAGTGTCTCTGATTAGCCCTGACCCTCCATGTTCACTGGGTACTTGCACAGTGCTAGATTTTGTTTTCAAAGTTTACATGATGTGACCTATAGTTTGGATGTGCATTTGGCATGTAAGGATCATTCCATTAGGTGGCTGTAGAGTGACTTTCTCTTTTGTTTTAGGTAAATGGTTGAGTGGATAGACTTTCTGATGATAGTGTCCGTCTGTGACTCTGCAGGCCAGCAGGTGATTGATGAGCAGAGGCGGCGGTTGGCAGAGCTGAGGCAAAAGGCTGCAGCGGAGGCACAGTGCCAGTGGGAGGCGCTGCGTGGCTCACAGTCCCAGCTTGATGCCCCCCTCCAGTCACCTGGAATTCCTGCAGTGCACCACTCTATTCTGCATCACCACACCCCCCGGGCATGTGACCAGCCATACGATACACTTAGCTTGGAGAGCTCTGACAGCCAGGACACCACCATTTCCTCTGACAACCGCTCAGTTTGCTCCCCAGATACCTTCTCCAGGTCAGATGCTGGGAGGGGGTATGAACAGCGTTTTAATCCAGTATGTCACAGTACCCTCAGACATGAACAAATAAGTTATTGAATTTAACAGCAGTTGATCCTAACAAGTTGTCACTCACACTTACAGATCACTTTCTGAAGTTCTGCAACACAGTGTTCCCTTTCTGTTTTGTTGTCTTGTGTCCCTTTGCTGTATCTGTTGGGTGCCAATGTGGTGGAATGAGCTCCCTGTCTCATGCAGAACTACTGAACCCCTTTCAATGCTCAAGAGGCATCTCAAAACAGATCCCCTTCAGACTTAATTCTCTCCTGATCTTATATGTACTCCATAAACTTTCACTAAATTAAGTATTTAAATAAAATTATTGTAGTTACTATCAGTTCTATATACAGATACCAGTGTAATGTATGCTGGCAAAAATGGTGGGATTGGATTAAGTGACTGTGCTGAGAATCTCCTGTCTGTATCTGTATCTCAGTTTGTTTCTGAAAGACCCTTTTGTTTCCTGAGTTGTATATTGCTTTAGAGAAAAGTGTCTGCTAAATGAATAAAGGTAAAAATAAATTGTTCATCAAGATGGTCTCTGTTTGTCTCTCTGCAGCGCAAGTGGAATTGACTTCCAGCGGCTTGAAGAGATGGAGAGAATGCTGAAGGAGGCCCATCTGGAAAGGGCCAGGCTAATTGAGAGCCGAGTAAGTCCAGTGACCAGCAAAATGGTATCCGCTGAAGTAAAATGAGCAGCTCCAACTTTGTAGGGCCATAATTCTGCACATTGTGGAATTACATCTAAATTTGTGATCTGGAGCCTAGGAAAATGATCCCAGGAGTAAAAATATCATTCAGACAGTTGTAGGCAGAAGGGTAACTCCAGTAGTCCTCAAGGACTTTGACTGCATGCTACAGTGCTGGAATTAGTTTCTGTGAAAGAGGATTGATGTCCGATGTCTTACTGTTGTCCCTCACCCTCCACTCTCCCCATGTCTTGATCAGGAGAGAGAGAACCAGGTCCGGAAGGAACAGCTGGAGGAGGAGCGGAGGAGGCGTGAAGAAGTGGAACAAAGACTGAAGGAGGAAACAGTTCACAGGGAGCAGTTGGTGGAGAGGGAGGTGAAGATAAGAGCCAAGAATTTGTCTCAGGTTAGTAGTGGCATACTGTAAATCACCATGTATTAGGTCCATGAAAAAACTCTCAGTGGATATTTCAGTAATTTTTAAAGTAAATAATTTCTGTAAAATACAAAGGACAAGACTTCTATATAACAATTTTATTATACAGTGGTACAGCAGTCTGTCCTGATTTGATTCTGCATTTTTTTGAGGTGTGATTTGAATATTTTGTCTCGTGAATTGTTTTCCACACACGACTTTTTTGTTTGTTTGTTTGTTTGTTTGTTTGTAGGCTCGTCCCATGACGCGCTACCTGCCCATTCGTAAGAAAGACTTTGACCTGCGGTCTCACATACAGTCTGCTGGTCATGACCTGTCCACCTGCTTCCACGTGATCCTCACTGACAAGATGTGCAAAGGTCATCTGGTCAAAATGGGTGGCAAAGTCAAATCCTGGAAGAAACGCTGGTTTGTCTTTGACCGCCTCAAGAGGACATTCTCCTACTATGTTGGTACGAAATGACACCGTGCGTATATTCGAACAGTGAATTAGGAATTCCTCCAGTCACCATTCGTCTTGGATTACCACAAGAGGGCGCTCTCTCTGTGCCTTCCTGTGTTCTGTAGCAGCTTTCTTATTTTGTGCAAGTTCTAAAAACACAAAGTAAAAAAACAGATTGCGGTATGAGATGGGTAGTGTTCAAACAGTGTTGTTACATGAAATTAGTCACAGGACTGTGTGCCGGCACCTCTTCATATCTGATGATGAAATATGTTGCAATAGCATGGAGTAAAGTGTAGAAAATGTATTCTTCCTGCTGATGCAAGACATAGCTACTGGGAGACAGCAGCCTGAAAGAGGACAGTCTAAGGGATCATAGGATTGCCAGTATGACTGAGGGAATTGTATGTAATAAAGTAGTTTAGTGTGCGCATGATATTAAAAGAAATCTTTGTTAGAAATTTTGACTTTTTTGATATTTGAAAACATGCTTTGTAAGAGTAACACATAGATGTTACATTTTGGCCATCTTAATTCAGTATTTTCTCCTGGGGAAGGGCAGGGGATGGTTAAAAGATTTTAAATTTCACAAGTGAGTCCAGTTTAAAATGACCCCCCACATGCACTTTTGAAATAGTTTCTATGCCTCCTTCAACTATCACTCATATAATGCAGTGGCTCCTGTTAAGTGCCAGCTGACTCTTGGGAGCCACATTAATAGGCTGTTGGGAAGGAGCTTTTGCTCCAGCCTTGTGTCCTTACGGTTTAGAGGGATGTGGACATTGTTGGCTACGATTGAATCCGTGTATCTGTTTGCTGGTCGTCCTCTTCTTCCTTTTCCTTCAGCTTTCATATTCACTGAAACTTCAAACATTCTGTTCTTCAGACAAGCATGAGAACAAGCTGAAGGGTGTGATCTACTTCCAGGCCATTGAGGAAATTTACTTTGACCACCTGCGCAATGCTACAAAGGTCAGTCCTGGATGATTAATATTCACCCTGAAGTATGAGATCAGTAAGAAGATCATATGCTTTTATCATTTAATCAAAATTTTATTAAAGCTGCTTCTTTTTTGCCAAATGAGATAAAGAATCTCAAAAATCCACTGAAGTCAAATCGCTCAAAACACTGTGCATAAATGCGAATATATTAAAAACACAACAGCATGCAGCAAACCTGCCCCTTATGAAAATAAAATATTAACATGTAGAACAAGTAGAGTGATCAGTCTTGGCACCCAGTTCCTGATTCTTCCCTGAAGAATATCCATGAAGCGTTCGTATAACAGAGTTGGCTTCCTTTGCTCTTTTGGATGGTGGCCACACAGTGGAGGAGTCTCACAGTTTGCTCAGAATGGCTCTCCTGTGATCATTTGTCTCTCACATACAGTACATGACTGTGGACTTTAGATGGGATATTGACATTTTCCATCTCAAATCTATGTACAGGATATTTCCTGTAGACCTGTTGCTGAGAGACACTAACAGAAGCTGCTGTTTAAACAGATCTTCTGCATGATTTATCTGTGTTTGTCCCTTTAATGTAATGTAATTTCCCAGCACTACAATTCATTTATTTAATAGTGTACACCCCCCAGTACATCACCACATAACGGTATTACTTATGTTAGGGTTAAGTATTTTGTTTTATTTGATTACTATAAATCTTGTTTGTTATACACATGCTGTTAGCCCCCCCTACAACTTCATTAATGGAGAAGAGAGAGAAAAAAGTCACACTAGTATTGTTTTTATGTAATTTTCTTGCTGTAGAAGATAATGAAACGTTATTATAGCTGTGAAAAAGAAATCTCTGCTTTTAATGGGATAATTAGTCAGCTGTTAACACAGTTTGAATATAATTAGCATAAATTTTGTCCAACACATTCCTATATAATTTTCAGCTACTTATACCCTGCTAGCAAATGCTGGTTAAACAGATTCACAGAGGTGCATCCTGCTGTATAAAAAGAATGTTCCTGAAAGCCTCTGGAGAAAAGTTGGTAAAGCCTGTCAGTCTGAATATGAGGCAACACTTTTTTTCACAGCACTTTTCATGTATGTTTGTGGCAGTACAGCAAGTAGTGCTGCTGCCTCACAAAGCCTGGGCTGTTTGAGTGTGGGTTCCAATCTAGCCCAGTCTATGGAGTTAGCATGTTCTCCCAGTGTCTGTGTGGGCTTCCCTTGAGTGCTCCAGTTTTCTCCAGAGGTTAATTGGTCATTCTGCCCATTTTGTGTGTGTGTGTGTGTGTGTGTGTGTGTTTCATTGCCATCTTAATCTTCACTGGATGTCAAAAAGGCCCGAAAAACTGCACTATTTAAAGCTTTAAATATTGCCACAGCTCAAGTAATTTTTTTGGAAAGTGCATTGTTTCGCTTGGTCTGCTTGGGTGGACACTTACACTTTCAGGGGTTTTGGAAAAATCTATAAAATTATGAGCTGTAGGTGAGATTGCACTAACGGCCTTTCTTGGTTTGCTTCCAGAGCCCTAACCCTAGGTTGACCTTCTGTGTGAAGACCCACGACCGTTTATACTACATGGTGGCTCCATCTTCAGAAGCCATGAGGATCTGGATGGATGTTATAGTCACAGGGGCTGAGGGTTACACAGAATTCATGACATAGAGTCTAGAGAATTGTGATGGGATGTGCTGGATGGTGTAGGCTAGCAGGAATTTAAATGATTTAGGCATACAAGTCTTTGTGCTGAAAATCTGTTTAGAGAAGAGTTTTCATTTTGTTGTTCTTGTTTTTTTTTTAATCTTTGTACTGTTTTTAGCTGGATGAACTCCAGAACCCAAAACTTTTACTTCTAGGCTTTCATTTCCATGGTGAACAGTTGGCAGACCTTTTCTAAAGGGTGATTAAACAGACCTCCTACAACCACACTGCATGTTATATACTTGTAAATCAAATCAACCTGACATTTTTTTACATCCTTGTTTTACAAAAATCTTTTTACAGGAAAAACAGAAATAAAATATTGTAATGTAATTTAAAACAAGACATTGTGGTGATCCTGCAATGAGTCTGTTTACAGTTTTACATTATAAGACATTGACAAAAGCTTCAAATTTCACTGTGTCCGATGTTGCCGAAATTGCAACATATGCTTATCAAGATATTATATTTGTACCAAATATTTTTCTATTACTTGATATTGAAGTAGCAATGGCTCATTAGATGGTGTATTGGACTAAAAACAGTATTTACTACTATTATAATGATGAAATTATACTTTCAGAGATATTATGAGATGTCATTCACTCCATGCGCTTGACTATTAAAGCTGATGCTGTAGCCATCCCATCGTCATTCTGTGTTACTTCACAACTCGCCACGTTGTGGCAGAATGGATTTCCTGCTGTGCTGTTTTTCATAGAAAGCCACTAACTTCATCTCTCACTCTTGCCAGATGTGGAAAAAGTCACTGCCTTTGCTGTTCTACCCTGTTATGCTGCCACTCACTTCTAATGATGGCCTCTAGCGTCACAACACACTAAGGAACTGATCCAGGCTAACATCTTCTGACACACCCACCTCTATGTGCTGCTGCTGAAGTCGTGTTCAGTCGATTGTCCGCTGTGTTTAGTGCCTTTCTAAATGTATCACCTTTCTTATTCAGCAGTAAAATGTCAGGCAAACGAAAGCTGTTTTGTCTGAGTGACAAACAAAAGAGAGATCTGTGGGCATCTGCATACAGCAATGTCTTCAAAGCCACAGCAAGAACTCGCACAATTGTGAGTGCTTCATTCCGACTTAACTGGCATACAGTAGGTGACATTCTTTAAATATGTATGTACACAGCTGTAGGCACTGCTGCTGAAATCGTGAATTATCTGGCTCTGACCACCCTGACATATCCGCTCATGTCTCACCAAAAATTTGTGGTGGCTGGATGTGGGCAACATAATGAGGCAGGACTGTATAAACAAACACTGGAAAACAACAAATCCACGCCACAGAATTAATCTAAAATCACTTTAATTAGATTGAAACGTGTAGTTATTTTTCATAAAGACAAGTTGTTTAGCAGAAGAAAGCATTTTAGCAAGACCTTCAGCGTGCAGGTTTTTACAGCTCATTTAATTCACCTGTAAGAAAACAAATGACAGTTCAAAACACTTTTCTCCTAGTGGTGCCACTGCTATTGCTGGTGAACAAAGTATTAAGTGTGCTGTGTAAGAGTGACAAGACACAGCTCAGTTACTGCTTTATGTTTAATAAGTTATATCTTTATGTGTGATGACTTTATGATCCATGGTGTTCCTGAAATTGAGAACATCTGAAGACTTTCCTCTCAGACTTACCGTCAGCACATGGGGATCTGTATTCAGTAACTGCCTCATCGCCTGTTCGTAAGGAGATACATATGGCAAACTTTAAAAAAAAACCTTGTCAATAAAATATAAAATTTAAGCTTAAATGTACAACTTAACAATATTCAGTACTGTGAATAAGTATTTGCCCCCTTTCCTAGCTTCCCATTATTACATATTTGTCATATTGAATGGTTTCAGATGTTCAAAATATATTAAACAAAATATATTAGACAAAGGAAATCTGACTAATGTTTTTCAACTACTTCATTTAAAGAACAAAGTTAAGCAACACCCATATTATCCATGTTGAAAACTTAACTGGTTGCATCACCTTTAGCAGCAATAATTTAATAATAACCAAATTCTTCTTCTAATTTCACATCACTGTTCAAGAATTTTAGCTTAATTCACACACATTGGTAGGTTTGTGAGCATGAACTGCCCGTTTCAGGTCCTGCTACAGCACCTCTATTGGGTTCAGGTCAGTACTTTGAGTAGGCAACTCCAATACTTTAATTTAATTTCTTCTCAGCCATTCAAATGTAAACTTGTGTTTTGGATCATTGTCTTGCTGCATAACCCACTTACGCCTCAGCCCATTGACAAATGAACTGACTTTCACCTTAAAAATTGTCTGGTACAGTACAGAATTCATGCTTCCTTCAGAAAAGGCAAGTCGTTCAGATTCTGAGGCAGCAAAGCATCCCCACAGCCATCACGATTGACTGGTTCAATGATGTTCTCACTGTACAATGCTGTATGTTAGTAACACCCAATATAATGGGACTTGTATCATCCAAACAGTTCCACTGTTGACTAATCCATCAATAGAATATTGTCTCAAAATGCTTGATCATCCAGGTGTTTTTTAGACTGCCATTGACATTACTTTTGTATAGCAGTGGTTTCCACCTTGCTGCTCTCCCATGAATCCCATTTTTGCCCAGTCTGTTTCTTACTCTGGTGGCAGGGTCCTTAGCTGAGGCTAAAGAGGCCTGCAGTTCTTGGAATGTTCTTCAAGGATTTTTTACAACTTCCTGGATCAATTGTCAGTGTGCTGTTGGAGTATTTTTGGCAGGGTGGCTACTTCTGGGAAGATTCACCACCATTTCAAGTCTTCTCCATTTGAAAGTAAGGCCTCTCATTGCGGTTTGGTTGAGTTCTGGAGCCTTAGAAATGGCTCTGAAACCCTTTCCAGACTAATATAATTTCAAACTTTTTTTCAGACCTCCCCTGGAATTTCTTTTGATCATGGCATTGTATTCTTGTAGAGACTTTGTGGTGATGACTTCACTGTCGTGGTAAGGTTCAGTATTTAGTGAGGTTTAGATTCAACAGAGCTTCTGCAGTCAAACCTGGCTGTGTTCAGTCTGAATCTGAATCTATCAGTTACATTTGATTAATTGTGCAGCTAATGCCGCAATTTTTCACATGGCTGATACGGGTGTTGGATAACTTCTGGATAACTGCTCTTTAAATCAACAAAGTAATACAATGACCTGTTCTACCAACCATCTAACTCTGGGAGCTGTGGACTTGAAAGCAGGACTAGTAGCATGTAGAAGATCAATGTTACTGGCACAGGGCTCCGGAGACACAAACTTTTTTCTTTCATGGCATGCCTGACAGCAGCACTAAACAAGCACCGCAACAGAGCTGCTCAGAGAACTATTGTAGACTGAACACCGCTTGAAGGTCATTGCCAGCCCGAGACTTCCTACCCCAGTTGGACACATTCACCATGTACACAAAGCAAGATACAAGCCACAATTCCACCTATTCTTACAGTATTAATTTAAAAACTGTTGTATGTTTACTCAGATTCATTTTGTCTAATATTACATTTTCTCTAAAGATCTGAAACAATTCAGTGTGACAAATATGCAATATTAGAGGAAAATACTTTTTACAGTACTGTACAACGTAATGATCTGGACTTTAAACGTGATAATCTGGGTGATACATAACTCATTTGCTTCTCATAAACTGCTCATTTAAAAAGGTGAAATGACCATGTATTGGAATATTAAGTTGGCATAATTGAAATGTAAACTTAAAAGCTGTAATTACTTACTTGTTTGGTAGTAGTCATATACCTTGACTAAAGCTGGCTTTCGATTTTTAACAGGTACATCTTCTATTAGCGAGAGATAATATGTGCTAGGAAGCATTCTCTTGAGCTGCATGGTGAGGGAAGACAGTCATTTATCATCCATATATTCTCCAAATTATCCAAAATTATATCTTTGAACTTTATAATACTCTATACTCTCAAATAGACTTTTGGGGACAAAAAAAGATTTTAAAAAATCAGTTATGCTGTTTTGTAATGTTATTTTCATGTTTACTACTGTTAAATATCATCTTACATCTTCAATGTAGATGAGAACATGCCCCTTATCCTCTTCAGTACGCTTCACACCAGGTTGACTGAGCATCTATGGACACAAAACATCACTGCTCAGGTATAGCTGACTACTTTTTTTGGGGGGGGCACAAAACTGTAATCAAAGTGTTTGATATTTCTTTCATGAAGATCTTGGTATCTATGTCTTTATGTCCCACTCACACTTCTCAGAGAGTTCTTGTCCACAAGGTATCCAGACAGAAGCTTAATATTGATGATTGCCATGTTTGTTTCTTCTCGCCTACCGTTGTACCTGTACAAACAAAACTTTAGATAATTATTAATGAAAAGTGGCACGATAATAATAGATGATGACTCCAATCTGAAAATGTAATTTGATCTGCTTGTTTTACATCTTATTCCTCAGGCAATCAAGCGGAAAATGAAAAGGTAATTTCCCAACCCTGTGGTATAGATGGGTTGAAGTAAAAAAGGTAAGATTAACAAAGAGCTGTAAATACCCGAAGGACAAATGGGGAACCAGAAGAGTTGTATGATAGAACATGCTCTAAAACTTGCCTCACTAGCACAGTCACAGTTAAAGCATTTCTTGTGCTGTTACAAGGCCCATCTGCCTTTGCTGTGATGTTAAAAGCAGAAAAGTCTTTAGGAACAGGAACATTGTAATGTAGAGCAATCTGGAATGAAGAAAAAAGAACATGACCTTGAAAAAATGATCTTGAATTCATTTTAAGAAGAAAATCAATCTGGTACGCAATTTCACTTTTTTATGAGACATATTATGTACCTGCAAGAATGCACAACTCTTGCCTTCTGCCTTTATACTATAGTTTCCTGGCACCTCCTTCAGGCGCTCCTCCTGGTACAGAAGACGGTTGTGCTGACTAACCGTGAACTCATGCTTGTACCCACCACCAGAGGTCACATTCACAATAGTGTCACCATTTGGATTGTAGGTGGCAGCACCATACAATGCCAGAGCCTGCAGAGCCACCACTGTGTCCTGGAAAACCAGGGGTGGGACAGGGGTAAGAAGAGGCACAGATTAATTGCATACAGACTTCTACACACAGAGAGAGGCTGGGAAATTCACAGTCAGAATTGGGATATAAACTGATATCCTCTTGTGGTTTACAGAGTGCTGGCTTGTTTCCCTGCATCAATTACATGTCTTGGGGTCAAATTATCAAGACTTTCCTGTACACCTTTTTTTTCATGGCCTCACACTACATGTACACATCTCTTCTGGTTGGTAACTTGCTCCAGCTCCCAAACACAGATTACATTCAAATTAAACATTCAAATTGAACGCTGATCAATACAGTTTACACTGGGATATGAATCACAACTATGGTATTTCCTGGTTGTGATCAGCAGTCCCAACAGCTGAAGACATGTCTTTATTCTGGTTTTATTTGTTGTGCAAATTTTTGAGTACAATGTAAATTTGCCAGTAAGTCTGAATTCCCATAAGAAGCGCCCTCTTTTTATGAAGGAAACCTGTACTTGTGTTAGTAATAGCTAATTTTTAAACTGATGCAAAGTACACCAAATCCTACCTGGACTGAAACTAATAAAGAGATTTTTCTCCATTGCTACGTCTTCAATGCCTTGACCTATTCTGGTTTCATGTTCACAGAAGATTGAACGCAGCAAGATCTTTTACTGCAGTCAGCTGAGCAATCCCAGACAGTTAGTAAACTCTCTATAACCCCCCCCCCCCCACCTGCATACCACAGCAATGTTAGACTCAGACACACACACACACACACACACACACACACATACATCTGGGTGTCAGTTTTGGGGCTTTGTAAGGCATAACAACATTTATATTGAAAGTAATGGTAACTACATGTTCCAATTATGAGTGATTGCCTTACAAAGTTTTTTCAGGAAATAATAATCATAATAGCTGGGCAAAAGCTACATTAGTCTTCAACAAGGTAAACACACAGATAGGCATATGTCATTATTATTATTATTATTATTATTGTTGTTGTTGTTGTTGTTGTTGTTCTCATCATCACAATCATTTCCACTGTGTGGTAGTTGTGCATTTAACAAAATGAGAGCAATTTAACATGAAGATAGTACTGGGACAATAAAGACTAAAAATGACTGGGCACAAGGAATGTTTCTGCACCTGTGTGGAGGAGAATCCACCGTAAGCGTTCTGTTGTTCAACCAACCAGTGAACGATCTTTGAGGCATAATCAAGGCCAAAACCTGGGAGCTGTGGACCTGAAAGCAGGGCTAGTAGCACATAGGAGGTCATCTCCACTTCCAAAGAATCTGTTTTTTTCCTTGATGCATCTGAATGCTCCCAATGAAAGGCCCCTCCTTAAAAATCCAAAAATAGTTGCATATAGGCTTTATATTCAATAGGGTTCATGAATGTCATTAAGACTGACCAAAAATTGGTAAGATACCTGTTGTAATTGTATTATTGGCTAGGATGGTGATGAGTTTGTGCCTCATCTCATGGTCTCCAGCCAGGGTGAAGGTATAGGAGAGCAAAGCAGTAGTGTAGAGATTCTTCAGCTGGTGAAAGGCATTTCTCAGACAATTCAAACCTCTGATTATTATTTGATCCTGAAAAAAAGGCAGTGAATAAAGATATGTGGCTTTGGAACTGTACCTTTAAGAAGATAGATTTTTTTTTTTTTACATGTATGACATTTTATTATATCTTATTACATTTTCCCAAAAGGCACTTAGACTGTTAAATTGCTAATTATTTATCAGTTTGTACAGCTGCTTAATTTTTACAGAAACAGTTCAAATCTTTCTCAAGGATACTATAGCAGGAGCTGAGTTTTCAACTTCAAATGCAAGGTAACACTTCTATTCACTACACTAAGATATCAATGTACACCTATTAATGATATACAGAAATAAACTTCCAAGATAGAAATTCTATGTCACTTTGCAAGGCACCTGGAAACATAATTTTTGTTTTATCAGGTATATATGGAGCCAAATGATACTTTCTGTTAATAACCTCTTCAATAGCTGAATGAACAACAATGTTTTATAAGTAGTAGAACAGGTTCAGGTTACTCACAAAAGAATTTTTGGCCAGCTCAAGAAGTGCAGCAGTGATATAAGCAGTGAGGGAGATCTCATCACTAACACCACCCTGCAGCAATGACAGTTTTTTCACTGGGTTTTTCAGAGTGTGACAGAGTGTTGTGTGCAATAACAAAATCCAAATACAGAGTTTGTACAGAAACCTGTAACAATTGAGCCAGTTCATGCTGGCTCAAAGACTGCTGTACAAAATCCAAATCTTACCTTCATTCTGTTGTTAAAGAGCTTTCCAACAGCCATAAAACAGCCATTGATATGCTGATGCTTGGCTAGCCAGGCTTTGGCCTCTATGATATGTTTTGGATCAACAAAGATGTATGGTCTTGCTCCTTCAAATGACTTGAGCACAAAGGCAGTAAGCCTGGGTAAAATATTAATAATAAAAAAATATATATTTTTTTGTTTAGCTGACACATTTATTCAAAGCTTGGTTATTTAAAACGGTCATGTTATAAGCCATTTATTAATACACTACCCCCAGTCCCTATGATCTGAGACCTATCTTTGAAAACGTATTTCTTTACAAATGCAGAACCTGAAGAAAAAGGATCATTCTAATTCTTAAACTGAACCCAGTGACTGAGAGGGCAATGGATGATACTACACAATGGGAGAATGATGACCATTACAGATCAGTAACAATGGAGGCCCAGTTATTTTAGAATAAAGAAAAGAAGCCTGCATATGTTGGAGAAGTCAGTGGAACAGAATGCTGGAACTTAAGTTCGAACATAAATTTTTCAATCTCAGTCTATAGTTGAGTCCATGCAGACTGACCAGGTATTACCAGACTGGTCATTCTTTCCAAAAGCGCTGTAAGATCCATCATGATGCTTGTAGTTTAGCTCTCTTTGGTAGCCTGCAGAACAGAAATGTCTGTGAATAAACCTGTGAATCCACTGCAGGCATGAACAAATCAGTTAAGTAGGCTTACTATTCAGCTGATTCCAAAAGCTGAACATCACTTTCAATCTCTATATCAATAAAGCTGAATCTGTTTATCTTTGTTCCTTATATACTGCTTTGTTTTTAAAAGCCCAGAATTTAAATTTAACACAGGTATTTCTCATCCTAAGTGAGGTTTTTGCTTAGTCAAATACAGACAGACAGACAGACAGACAGACACACATGCACACAGCATTGCGTACATTTGTGATTTGGACTTACAGGCAGTTCCTAGCTAATTTGTCAGAATGAAGACAAATGAGCCAGTACTTTCCCTTTCTCTGTCTCTCTCTCTCTCTCTCTCTCACACACACACACACACACACACACACACACACACACACACACACCAGGGAGGGGTGATGGGTGTGCTGGCAGGAAGGATCTGAACAGGTGACAGGAAGTGGTGACAGGGATTTTGCTGGAGGAAGTACCAAAACTGGTGATAAAGAGGGCTAAGAAATTATACGACATGTACACACAGACTCTGCACTACATACATAAGGGTAACAAAGTTTGATGATAAATATTTTGTTACTACTTTTCTCTTTTCTACCTTTCCACTTGACTACGACTGGTGTGTCCATCACCCTCTGTGGTGTCCACCTGTTTGACAGCACTAACAATACTTATATATAGTAAATATAACCACTCAGGCAACAGAGTTTTTTGATATATAATGTATTATTACTTTTTACTTTTCCATGTTTTAACCTGGGGAGGGCTGGATAACTCAGCTAGTTATTGTTATTATGAATTCCTTCTTAGCGGAAGTCTTTCCGAAGACGACTTGCAATGTTTTATAAAGAAAATTTTATGATGATCTGTCCATTGATAAGGCCAGGTATTCTTGCTGGAACAATTCTAATTAATACATTTATCTCCTGGCATCTGAAATTTTGATTTTCACTTATTTGATATTCAGTACTGTGAACATTAATAACATAACTTTTTACCCGTACCAAAATTTTTGGTTATATGGTCTGAAAAGAGGACTCAGGTCAGTGTGAGCTGAGACTGGTTAATGATAATACCACATAACTGTCTTATACCCACTGCCTGGGTGACAGGTAGTTTGTCCCCATGGTCAATTCCATACTGCTCTTCAAGGCACCTGCATTGCCTTATATTGTGTGTACTCATGTGTTTCTGCTGCTTTCCCCCCCCAATTTTCTGTGCAGATTGCAAATATTGGTGAGAGAGAAGTTAAAAAAAAAAAAACTCATGAGAAAAGTAGAAAATTAGGGAAAATGTTAAAACGTTGCTTACAAGTCAAAACTAATACTTGAGGTGTTAAAATGCAATGAACATGGTTAAAGTGAAAAAGACTCTTAGGTGATCAAAATCTACAGTGAGTACAATCTCAGGAGCACAAGAACACATTAGTGGCTGTAGGCCAGAAATGTGTAATGATTTTCAAATAAACAGATTAATAAATACACCTAAACCATGTGTTTTTTCCCCATTGTAACTTTTAAATAGAAAGAACTGTTATTTTTACAGCAACAAATATAATAACTTGTCTGAACTGGTATTCTGAAATGCCCTCTGCATCCAACACGCTTACCACTCTCCAGGAACTGGGTGGCTTTAGCCTTAATCTCTTTAGTCAACTGTTTGGTGCTCTCCAGGTACTTGAGAATATAGATGTTGGGAGCAAACAGCACCATGTTCTGCTCCCCACAGCCATATGGCATGGTCAGTAGGCTGTCCAAGTTCCTCATTGAACGACCCATAAGGTCACCTGTCCAGGCAGAGAAAATAATTAACCCTATCACCCTATACAAGAACTTACAACTTAGTTAAACACCTGATCAACTCCTAGTTATCATGATTTAATACATGCGCAACACATGCATTTTCTGAGGATAAGCATTACAAAAGCTAGGAAATGTTACCTATTGCATTCAAGTTCTATAAATGTCTGTGACTGTACCCTCAAGAAGTCTTAAGTTGAACAATTCAATATTATATCAATATTATGTGTTTTATATATTATGTATTCTTACCGAGTACTGATAGAAAGGCTTTCACAGAACCATTAATATAGACTTTTGGCAGCTTCAGAGAAAAAACCTTCTCCATCTGGCTATCT
Source organism: Arapaima gigas (assembly GCA_900497675.1). Lineage (NCBI taxonomy): Eukaryota > Metazoa > Chordata > Actinopteri > Osteoglossiformes > Osteoglossidae > Arapaima > Arapaima gigas. The sequence continues at coordinate 3,059,394 of UFQX01000053.1, forward strand.
GGAAGGAGCAGGAATATAACGATGAATAATCCAAAGTGAAATTGTTAAAAAAATACAATGTAAAATGATGTCAAAGAGGCCACAACTGTATTGTAAATTTCCCAGTTTTGATTCTACTCTAAAAGGGAGCATAGAAGCCTCTCACCTGCAGGGCATACCAGTGCATTATGGGTGACTGTCTGCTTTGTTCCCTCAGCCTGAACAAAGAAAACCAAACCTTTTACTCTTTAGGTTCAGATAGTTACTGGAATATGTACAATATGTCAATGTATGTTTGGAACAAATAAGCTGTAATGGTGTGTAAGTACCTAAGCCCTCTGTTGTGGGATCTCCTTTTGTTTACTCTGAGATGTCGGTTTGGAGAAAAGTTTCTGCCAAAAAGCTTAAATGTAAAGGACAAGACAAAAGAGGAAAAAATTCAAGAGGAAAAAAACATTCTTTCATAGACCTCATCTATGATGCATTACTAAGTTATTTTAGAAAAAAAATATGTAAAGGAAAAGAAAACAGTTGCTGGCCAACTTACAGATTTTGACTAACAATCTTTTTGCTGACAAAAATTTTTTCAAAAGTTTTTTTTTTTAAGAAAAAACTTAAAAACCAAAGAGTCATCTGATCTACCCTGCTTTCAGAGGAAAATTGGTTAGCCTCTTTAGTGTTACACATCCAATAACCTTTCAGTTTGTTAAATTCAATCTGTGAAGCCTTTATGTGCTATAAAATGCAGCAATCACTCAATTTTCAAATTTTTGTTGTGTCCATCTGTTACAGAAAACAGTACACATACCAAAATTTTAAATGGGGAAAAAAATACATTGCCAGCCCATCCAAAAACCCCAAACCAATTTTTCCAAATCACCAAAACACTCTAAAACATCTATGTTTCATCTCCTGTTTTCAACATAATATGAAACACTTCAAAACCAATTACCTATTTATAAAGCATTTACTGAGGTCATTTTAGCATATGCGAGACACACATGCATGTAACGCACCCTAAAGCTATAACATACGGCACCTGTGGTGTGCAGCACTGAGAAGAACTACATGTGGGTCTTCTCTTGTTCTACAGACCAGGACATTTGTCACAGTCATTAATGAGTATTGGTATGTTTCTAGGCAGTATGTTTCAGAAACAAATTGTGTTCTTATATAAAGTAGGCAGCAATGAACATTCAATAATGAAATTTATGTTAAGTGCAGACAAAAGTTTTAAATAAACAAAATTATTTAATATTGAATTTAATGAACTGTTACTGTACTCACTGAGTGAATAGAGAAGAGTTGATACTGAGTTATGATGGGTGAAGCAGTGTGTTTTAACAGCAGGTGTAGACATATGCATAGGCAGTCCTTAAGACACTCCATTCTATCAATCACTTCTATTAATCAGTTCTATCATATGTGCTTTTCTAGCCTTCTTAGCTTTTTTCTTTAAAATCCCCCCCACAAACATTTAGACCTTTTTTGGCCTCATATTGCTGGATTACACTTTATTTATCATATTAGAATTGAGACAAATAAATAGAAACCATGAATATGAGACGGGAAATCAACAAGAAACAGCTGATGCTACCGCAGTGTTCTGGCACTATGTAATATTTTTATTTTTTTTTCCTGAAATACTGGACTTGGAGAATATGTATAAAAGCACATGTGTTTCCTGCCATCTCAACACACTCTGCATCACACTGTTAATGGTACAATGGTAATGTACGCACTATTAGTTTCTGCTTTACTTACTTGAAGTGCAACTTTCAATGTTTTTGTGGACATGCACCTGATAAATTTTGTTATAGTGATTTTTTATTACAAAAATTGAAAAATTGGATATCAAAAGCCATTATACTGAAATTTTTGATAGAGTTTGTAAATCGAAGGATGCTTGTAAATAAAAAAGGGGAAGATTGCTATTCAAACATCACTTGGTTTTTTTGTCAACAGAGGAGAGGTGATTTAAAAGAAGGAAGCGTAAGATGAACAAGGTGTAGATGTTTCTGACATCTACTTCTAGCAGAGTCGAGCTACTTAATGAAGTTCTGCTTCACCTTCATCCTGCGCCTGAGTTGATGCGCAGTTGCTTTCTGCTCTTCAACATATATAAAATACAACCAAAATTTTTTTTTTGTTTCTTGCAATGATGTTTTTATTTCTTATTATTATGTCTTTATTTGTTAGTGTAGTGGGTGGCAGAGAGCTTAGCTACTAGGCCTCTAAATTGCAAAGCGCTCTATTACAAGGCAGCATTCCTGTTATAGTCTTTAAAACTAGACTTAAAATCTACTTGGTAAACCTTGTATTTCAATAGTTGACCCCAATATGAAGAAATTGAGCATATATTAATGAATTTTGAGTGATGTTGTAAATGATTTAAGCGCTGCATTGTGGTGTAACTGTGGGCCATGGTTCTTCATTGAGTTTTAAAAGAAGGAAGCATAAGATGAACAAGATGTAGATGTTCAAAGGCTATCTGGGCTCATGCAAGGGAAGAACTGTTTTGTCCTTTGTTTTTTTCATCCCTGCTCAAATTACTGCTGTTGCTGTTGTGGTTACTGCCATGCTGGGACATCCCCTTGGGGAGCTTTATACGTATTCCTCCCATTTAAAAGATGCTTCTCTCCAAAGTGATGTACTCAGAGTAAACAAAAGACCAAACACAAACAAATGCAGTGATCCTCTTCTACTCAATGTCACATTTGACTTGGAAGCATCGAGGAATGAAGCAACCATTGCTCTCAGTTATGTTTTGTAATTTGCTGTGCAACAGCAGCTTTTTTATCTCATGGTTGTAAAGCAATGAAATAATTTATGGACAATAAAATTAGCATTAAGCAGAGATGGGGTTTTATTGTACTAGGTTTAGCATGTAAAAGTCTTCCTGAATGTTTCATATAGAGGGAACTCACCTCAACAAGCAGTTTCCTGACAACTGTGTCAGTGCGTCCCCTCTCTGGCACTGTGACCAATTCATTGCCACAGAGCTCATCTGTTCTCAGAGCCTCTGCCCTCACTTTAACACTCACCTTCCCTGGTCAGAACAAGTGGTGTAGGATATGCATCACACTTTGTAATGGGCTCTCAAAGTCCTTATTTAGAGGTTTCTTATTTAATATACAACAGAAAAGCGGGAACATAGGTGTATAAAGACTGAAAAAATTAAATTGGAGTTTTTTTGTTATGTTAAGAAAAATGAACTCACCCAGATCGGTAGGTTTCAAGATCCATTTGAATGTCTTGCTCTCTTCAGAACACAGACATTGGGAATATTGGCATCCTTCACAAGGTTGGGCTGTATATTGGGCAGACTCATCCAGATTGACCTGAACCTAAGGGCACACACACATAAATGTTACTGTCACATATGGAGCAAAACAAGAACACAGGTACGGTTCAAGTCCAAAATTTGGCAACATAACCTATAAGCGGTTCAGAAGGGAAAGTAGGAAGAAAATGGATATGCAACAGACTGGTTCAGGACAAGAGGAGTCAGGGACAGATGGTCATTTGATGATGCTTTTTTAACTTTAGGTGAACGATGCTGTTAGGGCATAGATCGCTACACCCAAACTGGGATGGACTGGAACCTCCCTGTGCTTTTTTGCTTTTTGAATCTCTCTCACTTAAAAGGGAAGAGGGGTTATATATGGGGGACATAGCAACTGGACATGGCTTTGGATACTGTTGCTCGGACATGTTGCGTGTGCTTAATGACTTAGTCGTGACATCATACCAATCCACGGGGTGCATCTGTATTGACCACTTGTCAGTAGCATTTAGACATGGCTGTTAGTGGTTGTGTCCATTAGGGCCAGTGTTACACTCCTCCACTGCCAGAGCAAGGTTGGGGCCCCACCGGGAGAGAAAATTGGGAACCATGTGGGCAGACCCCAGCTGGTGGACCACCTTGAAGTTGTAGGGGCAGACACCATCGGGTGATGCGGGCATTCACGTTCTTTATACTGTGTAGCTTTGAAGGGGCACATAGTCGGTGTACAGTAGGAGGTAGTATCAAAGGTTTATGACCGCCCACTCCATTTCATTGGTGCTGTACCACTGTTCATCCATTGCACCGGGTTAGGATTGTTGCTAGTGGAGATCTTGTAGTGATGCCGTGAAGTGTGAGAAATTAAGGATGAATCAAAGGTAAGTTAGCCAGTCCCAGGAATGACTGCACTTTTTTCTTGCTCTTCCTGGGGGTGGGTCAAGCAGCAATAGCTGCTGTGTTATTGACTTAGGGCCATACCTGTCCACTGCCCACAAAGAAGCCCAGGTACTGTACCTCACTGCACCATATGACACACAGCAGGATTGGCCATGAGCCCAGTCCATCTCAGTGATTTCAAGATGGCTTTTAGGTGCACTAAATGTCTTTGTAAGACATTGCAGTAGATAGCCACATATGCTGTATAGGGCCAGAGAATCCGGTTCATGAGCTGCTTTACTGTGGCCGAGGCCCCATGCAGTCCAAAAGGGTGTAGGCCAAACGGGGTTGAAAAACCTGAGATCTCCCTAGATTTAGAAGAGAGGAGCAGGGTTTCTGCCAGCAACTGTTTATGAGGTCCAGTGTAGAGTAGTAGCACGCTGTGCCTAGCCAGTCCAGGAGTTCATCTAACCTGGGGCATACATCGAACTTGGTGATGTCATTAATCTTTGAGTAGTTTATACAAAAGCGTATTGACCAGTTGAATTTTGCTAGAAGGAAATTAGGGATAGCAATACATTACATTTAACTTCCTATTAATTCTTTCATACTTTATTACATATTAACACATGTATATTGTACTTTTTAATAATGTTCTGTCAAATCTTCATTAAAAGACAGCATCTATTTATTTACAGAGTCTAAAATTGTTATGGTTGCTCAGTAAATGTAAACAACATTACCAAAAGAGCGGCATGTGGAGAGGTCTCACCATGATACAGTTGGGAAGATAATTGAAGACTGTTGCCTTGAGTGCAAAAATTTCACCCCTAATGACAGAGTAAGGCAGAGTCAGGCTGACAAAGAAGGGCTGGAAAGCTGTGAGGTCAGCATTGGGGGCCACACCAAAGCCTGTGGGGGAGGTGCAGAATGCCTCTGCAACCCATTTTGTGATTGTGTCTGGCACAGTATGTTCAACCTTCACTGAACCAGAGTCACTGTATGGAGAAAGATTTGGAAACAGAACAGTGTGATTCACACACAGATGAGCATTTCAAATGCATACAGGCTTCTCAAAGTTTCAAAGAAAAAAAATGGAATAAAAAATTTCAAACTCAGGCCCTGAGGGAACTTACTGCAGTAGCTGTACAGAAAGCACTTCACCTTAACTGCTGCTTCAGAATAATCAGTAGTATAAGCTTTTTGAATAAATGGTTGTTTAGTTTTGGAAACTTTAAAAAAGGGAAATATCATCATTTTTTAATAGGTCCTGTGACACACACACACACACACACACACACACACACACACAAACACACACACCTCAGGGAGCATACTGTGATGATTTTATTTTATGCCTCCTTGAGATTAGACAGTGGCAGATGGTTCTAAATATCACATTCTCTTAAACTGCTTGGGAACAGTGCAACAGAGGAACACTGAACAGTGAGTACAGAAGATGGCAGTACACTAGCATACAGTGGTCTCTCTGGTCCCTTTGAACCTTGTGACAGATTTTATTCAGTACCTTGTGCCTTTACCATGTATCCATACAATTACTCCTGTGGACTCTTCTACCCACTTGCTAACATATCTCTTAATGCTATAGCCAACCTCCATAGTATGTAATACATACGTCACTGGTACCAGATCCCAGATCCAGGTCTCTGGGAAATATGTGCGGACTGTCTCCAAGGGTGGTAATGATTGTTGAACAGTGAATGAGGGCGCAGGTTCCATTGCCTTCATGGGAAATACTGGCCCCATAGGTCCCTGGACTGTTTCTACGCTGTCTGTCAGTCCTTGTACTTGACCAGCTGAAATATCAATGTCACAATTATGTCACAGTTAACTACAGCATTTTATGTATATATTTGAAAAGAGCGGCCTCAGCAAAGAATGTTACCAACACTGGAACCAAAACTGAATGGAGCTGTACAGATTACATGTTTTCTCACATCTGTATTGGTCAGAATCTTAATGCCAATTTCCTGTAAAATACAAGGGAAAAAGTTAGAATTTCCCTGGTCAGAAAGGAAATGAAAGGTTTTTCAGATTTTAAATAATGCTTGCTTTTATTATAGATGTCGCCATCTTTCAGTGACTGCACAAAAGTTACTTACCTTAAAAATGCTGTAAATTTCATTTGGAGAATTCGGTACCGCTCCACTGGATACAGGTTGGGGTGGTCCAAAATTTCTGTTCCTCTCCCATGGACTGAGATTGCATGGTGAATACTCCGGTTCTTCTACACTGTATGGATACCCATGTAGTTTTTCAAATGGCAGATTTCCAAATACCTGTTAATAATATTCCAGTTAGTGTTCAGGAAACGTGAAAAGGAAGTGGAGTGCTGGCAGAAACAGCACTACACCTATAATAACATTATAGCTAATCAAAACAATTATGGTAGAAAAAATAATGGACTTTGAAGGAAAATATTTTTATGGGAATTGTATAAATCCGCCTTTTGATCCCCTGGTCCCTTCTTCTATCACTTGCGGTTTTCTTCACGAGTCATGGCAGAAGGGAGCTGGAGGTCCAAAGGCAGATTAAAGCAGTGTCAGCAGTTTTGTGGGCCCTGTACTGGTCTGCAGTGATAAAGTGGTAGCTGAGTTTTCAGGCAAAGCTCTTGGTTTACTGCTCAATCTATGTTTCCATCCTCACCTATGGTCATGAACTGTGTGCAATGACCAAAAGAATGAGTTTGTGCATACAAACAGCTGAAATTAGGGTTTTATGGCAATTGCTGGGCTGACTCTGTGTGACAGGGTGAGAAGCTCTGCTCCCCTGGATTGAGAGAGAGACCATTTGAGATGATTCAGGTATATTGTGAGGATATCCCCTGGTAGTCTCTCTCAGAAATTGTATCAGGTATGTCCCACTGAGAGAAGTCCCCAGGCAGACCCAGGACACACTGGAGGAATGATAACCCTTGAGAGGTTTGGGAGTACTTGGGGTTAGCCAAGGAGGAGCTAGAGACCATGACGAGGAACAGGAGGGTCTGGGCCTGCTTTCTTGGCCTGCTCCCTTGGCCTGCTCCCACTTAGACACTTACCAGGACAAGCAAGACAGAGAATTGCCTGGCTATCTTCTCATCAGAATCATATAAATAACTGTTTCTTATTCATCTTTGTAATTTTATTGTCGAGGTCCATACAAATATGTAGGGAGGTACTTGAAACAGTGAAAAGTCAGAAAAAGTGCAGTAAATGGGGTAAAATCTGTGTTCTCCTCCTCCTCAGCTGGTCGGTATCCTTGTGTTTGCTTTCCTACATAAGTGTATCCACCATAAGCTCTTCCTGTCAATTTGTCCCAGTCCTGGCTAGCATCATCCTGATCTACACATGGAGCACACATGCAAACATGCTGGATAAAAAGATAAAAATATATCAGCCTATCAGCACCACTTGACAGCTGTGGAACGAATAAGTTCATCATAATGGGTAAAACTGAAAGATAAAGAGCAAAGATTAGAATAAAATGGTATCCAGTTATTCTAAAGCTTTAACATTAAAGGAAAACATGCAACACACATATAAAATTCGTGAAATAAACATGCTTGAATGTGTCCCCAGTCCTGAGTAAGAGGGAAATGCATGTCATGCCATGTGCCCACAAGTTGTATGAGTGTGGCATACAATGCAGAACAGAGAAAAAAATGTGAGCATACGAAAATGTTAATGCACTTAACAGGTTGATGATATGTTTTTTGTTTACTATAATGAATTGGCTTATTGAATTCTAAATGTGGAAAAATCCTTTTCCAGGATATCCTATAAATCATGTCATTTGCTACCCCTTGAGATAGATAAACAAAAGTATAATTATATTTGTCCAGAGCAGAATAAATCCAAAGAACGTAACTAGAACCTACAGAGTCCACTGTCAGCTGTTGTTGAGGTGCCATCAGGAACACACTCTGGTCAACAGCCCTCAGAGAGCACAGAGATCCAGGGTCAGCAGTCAATTCTAATGACGTCTTCTCCCCAGGCAGCTCCTGGAGTGCGGAGAACTTGAGGGAAACCTAGAAAAACAAAAAAGAGATTTACTGCTTGACAAATTAAATGGATTTCTCTTACACGTATTTATATAACTAAGGGCCCACCTTCTTCTGTGGAAAACAGATTCTATATGGATCACCAATTAAAAAAATATAAAAAATAGGAAAACTGATTAATTTCCAGTCAAAGTGAATTTTAAAGACCATTGCATGCTTAAAGTTTTTACATACTACTTAATCTAAAACAGATATGAATTACCTTGTTCCTCAGGCACTTTTGGATGGGAAGAGTATAACTGTCAGCTACTATCTCGGCACTTGGTAGCACTGTGTAGACCACCACCTGAGCATACGGAGCCATACGTCTGGTCTGCTGAAGCTGGACTGTGAACTCACCTGTGTTCACTAGAACAGCAGTAGACAACAATACTATAACCAAAGACAGGTAGTTGCATAGACATCAGCACAAATGTACAAAAAAAAAGGACAGACACACACATACATGGTACTAGCTGTGTCACACAGAATTTCCAGGGTCAAAAAGGTGTGTACATGTCTGAGATGTATATGCACATTTTTTGTGCACATATAGCAAAAAAATCCATCTGCTATACTAAGTAGTGTGTGTGTGCTGTCCACCCTGTGTGTGGGAGGGGGTGCGGGAAAATTAGTCAAAAAATAGAAAAATAGAGTCTGGTACGTTACAGCATGTATGACCTCTCAGCAACCCATGTGTATGCCACAGGGGGTGGGGGCAGCAAAGTCTACGTGTGTATGTGTGTGGGTGTGGGTGTGTGTGGGGTGAGGGAATCTGCCCATGTAACTGCATACTCTGTGTGTGATGTCACTACTCACACCTGTCTAAGTGTTGTCAAAGAGCCTGAATTTTAAATATTCAGAATACTCAGTAACCTTTTTGACAGAGATTCAGCTTTATAGATAGAGAAATAAACACACACACAGTAATTTCCCTCTCTAATTCAGTTCATATTTGACTACTACTTTAGCCCGTAATATAATTTGATAACGTCACCTTTGTCTTTTTTCACAGCAATTTGAAGGTGCCCATGCTGTACAGCAGTGCCTCTTGACAGCACCTGAGTCACAGGAAAAGTACCAGTATGTTAGTAACACTCAGGAAATAAGATTCATGGAGATCAAGTCCAGAGGAATGCTGACCATCACCAAAATGCTGGACTGGTGGAGAATCATTGGTTTTATCTGCAGCATTTGCTTATCAAATTTTATAAAGCAATTTACAGTTACAGTACAGTAAAGAGTCTTCATCTTTTTCCTTTTTGTTGTTTTACCCAGTGCATGACATATAATATACCTTGTAAACACAAAATCATCATCATCCATTATGATAACTGTCATTTTACCATATAGGAAAAGGTGAGCAGCTCCTGGCTGTTTTGTTGTGCTGTCCCTTGGATGATGTACTGAACTTTAAGAAGTCCTTCCTGGTCACAAGGAAGCTGTCCATCAACCTGCATGATCTTCACAAAACTCTTACTTTTTGAATAAAACTTTGTCACTGACAAGTGAGCAGGAAAAGGAGTAGGCTCACTGCCATGAAGGTGGTAGGCAAAGTGGTCAGATGGAGCCATGTATTCCTTGTAATGAGCCTACAGAAAACAAAAGTACAGTTTTCAGAATTACCCTTCTTATTCTCTGGTTTTCAATCCAGTACCCTTGGACTGCATTTATTCCTGGGGAATGGAAATGTACAGTCAACTTCTAGTGCAACTTTTCTATAACGACCATGCCGTTTAGGACAGAAAATACCACAAAACAGCATCATGGTTCAGTTTAGTGGTTAAACTCTGCTAAGTGATCATGTCAATATAATATAATTAATACATTTATGAAAGGGAATCAGACTGGATTAAGAAGTTAAACACCATCTAGACTGATGGAATACAATTTCAGCTCTTCACTTTCATCTTCACACAGACTCCACAATTCTTGAACCTCGGTAGACAACTTCCAATGGTAACTTTCAGTTTTTCAATTTTTTTTTACTTTCTTGAAAGGGAAAAGATGCTTTGCACTGGTAATGCCAAACAATGGAGATGTACCTTTCAAAGATTTTCCTAATGGGCAAACTTCAGAGAAGGATTTACACCAGATAAATGGATGTTGAGGAAATGACAACAGCAGTGAACAAACTAAGCAGCCAGGTTTAAGTTTTGAATTGACTGTGAAAAGGTATAAATATTTACATATTATAGCCATAAATATTTATACATTATTATATTAACTATAGTAGTTGTTAAATATTTGTTGTTTCCTGTAATAATGTTTCATATTATTTTTAAACAAAACAGCAACAATTCTTAAACTTAAATATAAACTAAAGACTAAAGACTAGGCCACACAACACAGATACGGCTTTTCACCTCAAAATTAACCAACTCAGTTCTCCAAGAAGATGTATTCAGTGAGATTCTTGCCACACCCTTGCTGTCTGTGGTCAGCTGCCAATTATCACACATGGCTCCCTGGTTCATGAGCAAGAAAACTGGTGCATTGGGCAAAGGCGAATTAGCGCGCTTTACCGCCACCTGAGAACAGAAGACATTGAAAGATATTAAAGATATTACTTAAGCACCCACATTACTTAACTACTGAAGTAATGTAGGTTTTAATCTAAATCCTGAGATTGCTTTCTTTGTTATCTATTTTTTCATGTCATGGATTTCATCAGTATGGTGTATCAGTTCATACAGCTTTAACCACTGCACTACCTACTGGCATCCCCTCAAGAGAGGTGGAAGAGTATGATATTTTTTTTAAATTCTATGAACAAACTTGTGAAAGTATTCACAATTTAAAAAATATATAGATATACAAAATAGTACATTTAACCAACTTGACACTTGTGCTACTGTACAACTGTGCAAATGAAAAAAATAATACAGTGTGAAAACTGTGAAGTCCTCCTCCGCTGTGAAAATGAAGATTACTACCTTGATTTCATATGGAATTCCTGGCCTGAAAGTAGACACACTATCCTCAAATGACAGTGTGATAACATTACTGACAATGGGCATATCAGCACTTTGTTGTATGATTTCACCTAAACAGAAGAGAAAATTAGATTAAATACAGGCTTCCAAAGGTAATTTTAAATTATGAATTTGTTTAATAAAATTCAACAGTAACACGTTTCTAATTAATTAATTAAAAATTAAAAATTAAATTGTAAATTTTGCTTGACTGTAATGCATTCATTATGTACTAGAGTACTATTTACCTGTCTCCTGCTCTTGTACTTCACAATGAACAGTGATTTCTCTAATCAGAGAATTTTCTTTTAGCTTTATTGGGGTCAAGTCAATAGTTTCTGTGGCACAGCCAGTCTTGTCCATCTAGTTTAGGCAGACATTTTAAACATAGGTTATTATTATTATTATTCCACCCATTGATTTCAAGCAACACTTAAATACAACACACATATCCATAGATCAGTGACCTTTCACTCAAACTGTGAACTAAAGTCATGTGTCACCCATGTTAATGAACCAAAATGGGACTTGATTTAATGCAAAAAAATTCCCTTGAAATCTGATACAAAAAGGATGGTGTTTATGGTTATTACTTGGGCTAACTAAAAAAGTAATAGCTATTCAGCATGATCCTAGAAGGCCAAGCCCTGAATGTTTTCCAGCTGTCCATAAATCACTGACAGTTTAGAAACTGTTCCCTGTTCCATTTAATACTGAAACAGCAGACTCATTTCAGAACAATAATGTCATGGATTTTATATAACTGTCAGGGCTTGTTGGCATGTACCTATTTTTTCCAATTGTGTTCTTGATTATGCTATTATATTATCAATCATTCTGTCATTATTACTAGTTTTATTATTATGCCATTTATTTGATTTATTTCACTATATTGTACCATTATGGACTGATTGTATGCTTTCTCTTGTCATTATCAGCTGAATAGCCATGTATTAGATATCAATTTTATAGTGCCTTTCTAGGTTTTGAAATTCACATTGAGTGAAGAAAGTTTTTTTCCCCACTTATCTATGAAAGAGTATTACGTCACATCTAAAGAAATATTCAAAAACTTGTCCATAATCTACTAAAAATAAAAAGAACAGATGATCAAATACAAAAAAGTCTACAGCTTAACCTGACTCAGTTAGAACAAGGAATAGGAAAATAAAATAGCTGCCAGAAGTGGTTCAATTAAGTATTGACCAGGAAAGGGGTTGAATACGTACTTATTAAACGACGGCATTTCAGTGTTTCAAATTAATATATGGTTTATCGTTTCTTTTTTGGGGGGACTCTAAAGACTCAGGACTGACTCATAAATGGGATTTCAAGTCACTATTTTTACTGTAAGGCCAAATAGATTTAGGTTTTGATTTCAAACATCCCCCTCCTCATAGCCATTCTACTTGTATTTTTTCCAGTGGTAGCTGTTAAATACGAGTATTAATAAATGAACAGAATTTTTTTTCAGAGAGCAAATGGATAAACGTTTTTTGGTGTCATTCAAAAAGCCTTTTCACCTCCTTGTCCTTGGATCACCAAAAAAGTAACATATAACTGTAAGAGTCATCAGCTGAAAGCCAGTTGTTGGTAAACCACCTGTGTAGATTCAAAGGTAAGACAGGATACAGAAATGGTTCAGTACTTGCCTTCTTGCACTTGGATAGTGGAATGACACCCACGCAAACACTAGGATGTGCAAATTCCACAAAAAGAGCAAGATTTGAAGACAGGCTGAATGCCAAGTGTGATGGGCAAGCTAAGCACCTGCCAAAACCTAGAAACAGTGACCTTAATATCTCCAGTTCCAGTACTTTCAACTGAGAAGTTCTGGCACAAGCAAAATATATTCAAATACCAATATTTACTGTGTTGACCTTGGCTAAAGTGAAATCTTCTTAATCAGCAAGAAGTGGCTCATCTGGAAAGAGACCTCCGTTGTCAGTGTTCTCCGTTTAAAAGCAGATGTGCAGACATCTATTCCCAGTTTAGGCAACCAAATTTTGTCAGCCTTGGTTAGGTTAGATTTGGCAGTAAAAATAACTAAACATCCTAACCCACTACTGGTGTTTCTGCATCATGTACTTCTAATATGATGCTTATTCTCATTTTAAAAGGTAGGAGTTTGGGTTTGTATTTATCTGTGTTTATTTTCCCATTTTTAACTCATTTTGGAGTTATTGTCAACTATTTGGCACTCCTAGCACAGACTATTCACTACAGGAGAACCTGTGCGGACAATAACAGCTGGTGATTACTTACACTCATTCTGACTGTAATGCAGCCAAATTCCGGAGTGAAAGGGATGAACCAAATAGATTTTAAACACACGTCTGCCTTTGCAGACCCTAAGACAGGCTTCCCATAAGTGTACCTAGAAACAATCACAGAAAGCACAATTTTCATTCAAATATAAATAAAAAGGAAAAAGAGACATCAAAAATAGATTCAATAAAATGTAAAATGGAAAAAAATAAACCCTGGTATTGTTGAACTTAGATTACATAAGATGAGTTCAAAATAGCAACAAAGCAGCTCATTTACTGTCACTTACTTTCCACAAACTTTCAGTTTTATCTGTGTGTCTTGAACAGATACAACGTCTGGAAGATGTATCTTCACCTCATACTTGGGAAGAACTGTATGGACCAAAGATCAGCAAAAAGTAATTTGCAAGGAGAAACAAGCAGAAACATACATATATTTTAAAAATTTAATTTAGAAATCAGATTGACATTTTTTCATTATTTTAGAGACGAAATCTTTTTTTAAATTAGGTTTTGAGCAGCTTCTTTTGAATTCTACTTGGATCAAATTTAGACTGGTGAGAAAATACTACTTTGCGGAAAGAATATATTTATGGCCCTTCGGTTTACTATGTAAGCCTGAGGTATAACTGATTAAAATGTAACTGAACAGCGGTGTCTTCACCATATCCTTCAATTCGAAATGAGTAGGAGGACATTTTCCAATTCTCATCCCAAGCATTAATGGAATAGTTCCCCTGCATTGCCTCAGGGGTCATTGGATGGGAAAAGTCAAGTATCCCACTGACTGATGACTGGTTTAACCACTGAGCAATGCGATTGTTGCTAGGGTCCTGCACAGGAGAGAAAGGACAAAGGCTAAACTCTTAGTCATTTGAAAACCAGCTTATTAGTGATCATGTAAATTGTATTCAGAGAAAACTTTAAGCTATATAAACATAGGGGGACAAAAATGGAAGAGTCTCTTCAGTAAGAAGGAAGTTCAGTTTCATAACACATTCCTGTCTCTTCAGCTATCTCTAACAACCCTGCAAAATGCAGCCCCACTGAACTTTGAGGCCACTTGAATAATTCAGAACTATAAAAATGTTGTAGCAGAATGCAGAGCCAGTTATGGAAGCCAAAGTGTGGCTTTGGCCATACCATTTTCTTACCTGCAGTGCCACGGTGTGATACTATAAAAAAAGAAAATGTCAGTTCATGTTACAGAAAAAAAACCTTAATATTTTTATAGATGTAAAATTTGCTGTTATCTTCACTGTTGTCAAAACCTTGAACGCTTGTTTATTTTCATCCTCTGAGTACATACTTCAATATTTGTTTAATTAAACTCTGACTGCCTGCAAGTTGGCTTACAGCTCAGATTTCATTCCACAAGGTTACAAAACTTTGAATTAGTCTTTTTTAATCCACTTGTGTACATTTAAAGGTATTGTAAAACATTTGATGTTAGACAAATTGTGTATCATGAATGCTATAAAAAAGCTCACCATTCTGTTGAGAGGTAAAAAACTGGAATCCAGTGTCACAATGCGGAACATTACTGAAAAAAATAATATTCTCACTAATTAAAGTATTTACCAAATAAAAATCCAGACATATTCCATGTAGTCAAAATTATATTAAAGGCCAGATCAAAACTGATACATGTACATGTTTTTGTAATTACAAAAAAATAGAAAAGTACACTGAAAAATTAAGGCTAGTTCAATGGCAAAGTATAATAGGAAGTGATCAGTGTGTCCTGACCAGTCTGTCCTGGTTTGTAGATAGGTTTGTCAGTCTGGATGATGACAACGTTTGTTCTTGGATTGATGAGGATCTTAGTTGTCTTCTCCAGGGTCTCAGTTCCTCCTTGGACAGCAGACACCATATGTGCATTTATGGTGGCTGTTGTCGGAGTGAAAACGATAGGTACCTTTAAAGAAATTTGTACAGTATGTTTAATAGATAGCAGGACCATTAATAAGGGAAGACTGTAAATGACATCATGAGCGGTCATTCAACTTATGTTGCTGGTAAACCTCTGTTTGTGTTAAATTTCAGTGTCTGTAACCACTGAAGACAGTGTTGTGATGGCAAATGTACTCCAAGATATAAAGGTGATAAAAAAACATACATCAGCTAAGACAGTCAGCTGAGAGCAGTTTTAATTTCATTATCAATAACTCTTATCTGGAGAGATGACCAGAACAAAAAGCTAACCTGGAAAGACACACAGCGGTGGAAATCCTCAGTTACCACTTTATTCAACAGGACTTGGTCTTCCTGACCACTGACTTTCAGCACAATAGTGAATGTTACTGATTCCTTTGGCAGAATGTGGGCACATAACGTCTCGGTGTTACCACTTTCAGTTTTTGAAGTAACGGTTACCAGGTAAATTCTAAAAGAAAAACACAAAATAAGACAAGAATCAGTCATCTATATACTTGTCTACCTGAGGGGATTCCCAATAAAAGGTTGGCTGGATGGATGAATTTTTTTCCAAAGGGATATGAAAACACTATGTTCCATCCATCCATCCATCCAGTCATCCATTCATCCTTACATACATACCCAAATATGTTACTATTATTGTTACTATTTTCTCATGAACAGGCATTCATGGTAATTCAAGGTCACCAATTCATGTAAAACACATCTTTGGACTTTGAGAGGAGAATGCGTTGCTGTGACAAATAAAAATGCATATGTGATCAGCATGTTGAGCTACTAGTTTATTGCTTGTTCTCTGTGGGTAAAAAATTTTTAACGGGTGGATCTGTGAGGAGCCGTTGCCACCAGGCAACGCCTGTGTTGTTCCAGTATGGATCCAGATTCATCTCAGTCTATAGGGAGTTTGCATGCTCTTTCTGTGTCTGCATGGGTTTCCTCCTACAGTCTAAACACATGTGTTTCAGGGAAATTGGTCACTCTATGATGGACTGGCTTCCCATCCTGGGGTGGTTTCACAGATCGCACCCAGGGATTTCTATATGGGGTCTGGACTTCTGCAACCCTGACCTGAGTAAAGTGGCTACCGATAGTGGATGAATTACTCTAGAAATGGTAAAATAATAACCGAGAGCTAATGAACATATTGTATTAACTATTCCTTTTGTTTAGTAAGCCATAACATACTTCCAACAATCAGATAATTCTTATCTTTCACTTTTCTGATCATAATTAAGCAAAAAGGTAAAATCTGGTATGCCTTAAAGCATAACTTTTTAAAGCTGTAAAAATTCAAAACATTTAAGTTAACAAAACAATTTATAGTCCTAAAATGGTCTTTTACATTTAAATGCATTCTGTTAAAGGTCTTGGATGAGAAAACACTGTATAAACTTACGATTTTTTGATGGTTTCAGTGTCTGCAGTCTGCTGCAGCAGCAGGAAGACAATAAAGAAACCAAACATACTGAAAATGTACTGAATTAAAACATGTCAAAATAACCGCAAAATAGGTCAAAACTCTCAGGTGGTTTGTTTCTGAATTACTGCCCTCCAGTTTCCCAGTGGCTGTTAATACCTAACTGAAGCTCTTTTGTCACTTCCTGAAGTGACTTTTTTTGGGAAATGGCAGTTACGCAAATGGAGTGTAATCTCACTCTGGGTGGTCACCCAGCCCCGAATTCTTCTTAGAGTGGGCCATTTTTCACAGATCATTCCAGTGCTTATTTTACAGGTTTGGGTTTGAAACATGCTGTAAATTTAAACGTTACAAGCAAAAGCAAAGTTGTGTTAGTGACTAAACTATTCACATTATTTGTAAACAAGACGTGTGACTTTTCAATGTACTAACAGGCAGTAGTGAGTACAGTTGTTAGTTATGGGGTGACTGATAATGATAGAGATCAGCTGATTTAGACAAATAGAAGACTGTCCTTTCCTGACTTCATCACCTTCATGAACTTTTTCAAACCTGTCAAAATATTTTTAAACATGCTGTTTCTCCCAGTTTGAGCTATTAAAGAGTCTTTCATCCAAAAGGCTCCTTGATACAGCAGATACGGTCAAATGACTTGCTCTTTCCCAGTCACTCTCAGCAATTTATAAAGTGTGGTTGTTATAAGGCTGTGATAGCCTGCGAAATTTATTTGCATCTGTATTTAAAAGTTTTCAGGTCAGACATAGAAGCATTTTAAAACTTGTTTTTCGTATCACTTTAGATGTGCTTGTGGTCTGCATTATAGGTATAACATTAAACGTCACACAAAGGCATGTGAATATAAATGGTCAATTTGAAGTGAAAGCATTAAAAAACCCCAGTACTTTGATGCAACATTGGACACAAAGTGGTTTATTTTCCAAGAACAAATGGAAAAATGGATGAATGCCTTTAACAAGAATGATTACATGTAGTCATCTTCAGCAGTTGTCATGTGGTCTGAAAGAAGAATCATCATTAGTCTCCCATCCATCTATCTATTATTGGAAAAAGCTTTATTCTGATCAGGCTCCTGGCAAGCCAGAGCCAATCCTAAAATGACTGAATAGGATGTCACCTATAGCCTGTTTATTATAATCACATGTATATGAGAGGTGTCATGGTGGCTCTGTGAGTCCTGCTGTTGCCTTACAGTGCCTGGGTGGGTCAAGTGTGAGTTTGAATCTGGCTCAGCCTGTGCAGAGTTCCCATGTTTCTCCACATCAGCATGAGTTTCCTACCACAGTTCAAAGACGTGTGTTTCAGGTTAACTGGTCAGTCTAAACTTCCCATGATGTGTGGTCACCCTACGATCTTAGATTAAAACCAGAGACCAGTTGCTATGAGACCCTAGTGCTACCTGCTGTGGCACTGTTTACTATATATTCTTATTACCATGATTTTTAACACCCACTAATGGTCAGGTATGTTGTATTAGTATGTCATAAACTGTAACCAAGAAGTGTTCTGTGTTTATATGAGGGCTGATCAAAAAATACTAAGAATTTTAGTCACTTATCAGAATTTAAAATAATTCTTAATTTTTTTGTATATATATTTGTTCAATTTTCTTGTGCTTGCATGCTGAAGAAAGGTGTATTCATAATGCATCCATTAGAAGCACAACAATAAATTTCAGATTGCTATTGTTTCTCAATACAATTTGTCATCTTCATGATTAAAAATTGTTTGGAAGGAGTTGAAATTTTGTTACAATGAATCCATGCATCAATTATATAACACATATTTAGATTTTAAAAAATATCTGTTTGACAGAGCCTGTTTTGGTGTTCATTTGAAGCCATTTCCATCCATTATTCTTAAACACTTTTCATGGTCAGGTTCATGGCTGATCTCAAAACCACTGGGCACAAGGCTAGGAAATTGCCAGTCAGTTGCTGGGTAGCCACACAAACACAGTTTTTGAAAATTTAGACAAAGGAATTTAAGCAGACATTAAAGGTATAAGCTTTGTAGACACATTTAATTGTATGTGTTTGATTTGATTTAAATTCGTGTAAGCCATAATTTGGGCTGTGTTAAGTAGGCTTGCATTCAAAGTGAATGGGGTGAATACATTCTCTTAGGTTATGTTGACAGGTCACATTTTCTGAATAAAACAATCCCACTTTTGAACAATGGGGGAACCTGGGAATATGAAATGAAGACTGAAATGAACGCCCATTCTACAGAAGTTTGACAAAAAGCAATACAAGTGCAAAATATCAGGATAAGGATACACAATAATATCTGTGTTTGGAAATCCTTGCAAGCCCTGTTGCTCCAGTTATCAGGAAACTGAAGCTACCTCACATCACACATGCCAAGAGAAGGTAATTGATCAAAACTCAAGTGTGCAAAGAAGGAGAATTTTTGAGAAAAGCCCCAGAGTAGCCAACTTCCATGGAACAGAGTTTGTTTTTATTTACATTTAATTTAGCAGATGCTTTTCTGAAAAGTGATATACAACTCAAAGAAAACAGAGCATCAACAGCAGAACAAGAGATGCGCACACACTTAACTGACTCAACAGTCAGTCTATTACCACCGTTTTTATCCAACATACAATACACAAATTAATAATGGGTAAAACTTTTTAGATAATATAGTGAAAGTTCATGGAGCAGATAGGTGATTAGGAGAGAAGTGGATCCAAGAGATGTGTTTGGAGACCATTCTTGACTGTTAAAAGAGATTCAGGAGTACACACACACACACACACACACACTTTTTACATTTAACTAGTACAATGTTCTACAATGATGCTTATTTTTTATGTAAATGAGACTGAGATTTTCATTTGTCTTAATTTACAGCTTCACAGTTTATGTCAATAAAAGCAGTTTATGTGGCAAGAAAACATTCTAACACCCATCATCATACAAAAATGATTGCAACACTTCTCTATTCCCTCACATTTGTTCAGACTTCAAGGATAAATATTAGTTGAACTGAACTTTGACTCTCTGATTGTTGACTTACTTCCAAATATTCTCTCCCCAAATTCTCAAATGTTACAATTTTTTTTTTCTCTCAAACTTCATATAAGGATATGTTAAAACTATAGTAATGTATATTTTAATCCTATAAGAGCTCAGCATTTGGAAGAGAGACAGGACACTGGTTTCCAGCATCAGAATGTATAACATTATTTAAAAAAAACATTTTTAATAAATATTCACAAAAAAGTATTAAAAAAGTAGGCAACTGAAGAAACTGCACTGTATTTTCACCAAAATTGTAAACAAATCAAAACAGATGCAGTGTAAATTACAATAAAATATTTTTGTATTGTTGTTAAAGTGCAAACGTAACAGTTAAAAATACTGGTATAAGACTATCCATACAAATATTTCACTCAGCACGATTTTGAGGCAACAGTACTACTCATTGAGTCACTGTGTCACCCACTTGCTAAAAAACACTGACATATAAAAAGTAATGGAAAAAATGTACAAGTGAAACTTAAGTCTACATATACACTCACTGACCACTTTATTAGAAACACCTGCACACCTGTTCATTCAACCTGTTCAGTTATCTAATCAGCCAATCATGTGGCAGCTGAGCGGTGCATAAAATTGCACAGACGCTGTCATGAATGTTTATATCAAACTTCAGAATGGGGAAGATGTGAGCTAAGTGATTTTGACTGTGACATGGTTGTTGTGCCAGGCAGGGAGTATTTCAGAAATTGCTGCTCTCCTGGGGTTTTCTTGTATGACAGTCTCCAGAGTCAACACAGAATGATGCTAAAAACATCCTGTTGGCAGAAACACTTTGCTGATGAGAGAGGGGAGAGGAGAATGGCCAGACTGGTTTGAGCTGACAGAAGGGCTACAGTAACTCAAATAATAATCACTCTTTACAGCAGTGGTGAGCAGAAAAGTATCTCTGAACACATAGCATGGTAAACCTTGGATCAGGCAGGTGCAGCATTATTATGTGAGCAGCATAAAATTTTACTTTGAACATGACACAAAGATGTGACACTTTTAGTTGAGAAATGTGGAAAAAAGATTGTTAAATTCAGAGAATGTCATAATGATTGGCTTGTCAGTTTTATATTTTAATTTTCATGAACTGTGAAAAGGAATTATCATGGAATAATTAATGAAAATATCATTTTGTACTTATGATGGATGCTACATTAATTTCACTAATGCTTTATATTAAATATGTTTACAGTAATAAGTATACACAGTATCCTCACATTCATTTATAAAGTTATAAAGGGACAATGAGGTATATTCTATGGTAGCAAATGCCTCAGTTTACAAGGATAACCAGATTATTGTAATTTCTTTTCTCTGCTCAGAAACCTTGCATTTAAAAGTGTGATCAAACTTAATCACAAACATTAAAGTGTATATTTTCCAACACTAAATTTTTCTGTCTCCTACCATTAGAATACCATCAAAAATATTTGTGACAGGCATTGAATTTATGTTGCAATCATTCTGTCTTGGGTGAATCCTTCCTGCACATCTTGGATTGTGGCCTTCTCTGTTGTTTATACAAAGGACAGACTTACATCTATCCATCCATTATCATTACCCACTTGTCCTAGTCAAGATTATAACGGTCTGAAGCCTGTCCCAGAATCACTGGACACTAGACAAGGAGACTACTGTTGCAGAGCAACACACGCAAAGATTTATACACAACGGGCATTTTGCAGTGATTCATTAACATGGAATAAAGTCACACAGAGAGAGGGAGCAGATACATATTCCAGGTTGAGCTCCTTTCAAACCCATGCTCAGACAATAGTTGTTTCAGGTTTGAATTAGGCTACGTTGTATTTGGCTAAGATTGTATTTAGTAATAAAGTATGCTGATTTTTATTCACAGTACCAGATGAGTTACCCAGCACTGCCTGAGTCAGAAAATGGGGAAAAAAATAGTGATAACACATTATATATCAAAAAACTGTATCACGCTTAAAGTGGTTGCATTTAATACATAAGCGTTGTTAGTGTTGTTCAACAGGCAGATGCTGTAGAGAGCAACACATGTGCCAGTTGTAGTCCAGTAGATAGGAGGAAATGAAAATAAGTGATAAAATAATACAGTATATGTCGTCAAACTCTATTACCTTTACTTCAGTATTGTGTGCAGCACCATGAGTGTGCCTTGTATAATTTTATACCTCTTCCTGTGGGCAGTTCAGGTCCTTCCTCCAGCACACCCTACCTCTGTCTGTACATGTGAAGTGGCTTATTTGTCCTCATTCTGACAAATTAATTAGGAACTTCATGGAGACACAAGTCTGCAGCATGATGTCTGTGTCTATGTGTGTGTATTTGTGTGTTTTTTGTTTGTGTGTAAAGTGGCCTCATTCTGACAATTAGCTGGAATTATGTGGGAACTGTGTGGAGGCACAGATCGCTAGTGTGTGTGTGTGTGTGTGTGTGTGTGTGTGTGTGTGTGTGTGTGTGTGTGTGTGTGTGTGTGTGTGTGTGTGTGTGTGTGAACTGGCCCATTTGTCTTTATCTTGACATATTCAGAATTCAAATTCTCAGGGTAAGAAGTACCTGGGCACCAGATTTCAAATCTGTGGCTTAGAAAACAAATCTGTGCGTAAAGAACAAATACACAAAGAAACAAAGAATAAATTTATAGTTATAGAGATTTAAGTTCATTTTAAAATGTGAATTCACAGAATTAGTGTTTATGCATTTAAGTGTAGTCTGTTGTTAAAAGATCACAAGATCCTCAAATGAAAAAAAATTTATCAAGACTTTCAGGGTGCTTCCTTTTTTAGTTAGTTTAATTCATCACTTGAAACAAAACACAAAATCATTCCATAGCATTTATTTTCTTCTGTTGTTCCTACTATGATCTCTACTGGTCAGCATAAAATTTATTCTGCTTTATTAGGATAAGTATAGTTTAATTATTCCTTTACTTAGTTAACTTGACTATGACAGTAGACAAGAGAGAAGAATTGAGCTCCATCATTTAACTCACTAATTTCACACTTAGATTATGATAATGGCCGCTACCTATACAGATTATAATTACAAGCTTCCTAGTTTCTATGTATTGAGGAAAAAAGTCTCCATCCTAAATATCTGTTTTAGTGCATGTCTGAATCCTTCAGACTTACCCTCTGCACATGGAGAGCTGTACTTACTAAAGGTTTCATTACCTGCAGGTAAGGAGACCACAGTATTCATGCTGCCTTCTACAAGTTACTTTACAAGAGCAGAAAAGCTGCATTGGATGATTAGTAAGTGTGGAACAGAAAAATACTCTGTTGATTATTACAATTGCTCTTTAAAAAAAGTTTTCATTAAAAGTATAAACCAAAGTGCAAACACCAAACGGCTAAAACTATTTCTTGGCAGTAAGTATGAACAAAATAGAGGCATGAAACAAACTGCACTTTGATAATATTGTGTGTTGTTAAAACACAATATAAGAAGGAGAATATAAAGAATTTATATTCTGAGATGTTTGACAGCATTCAAAATTACACCCTGTTTGACCGAAGGACACTTGGAACGTTTTTTGGGCAAAAATGACACAGTTCCAGTTTTTTAATGTTGTTCTGGTATCTTTGATGTGCTTCATCTATGTAAATGATAAGATGCCCTTCATCCTCTTCAATTCTCTTACAGCAGGTTGATTGTTCAACTGCAGGTAGTAAAACTGATCATACATGTAATAAATATTTGGAAAAAATACTAATGCAAAGGAAAAGCACTTCAGTGTTTTACTCATTTGGACTGATGTCTCTATCTGTACAGGTCTCATTTACAGCTTGAAGGGAGGCTTTGTCTGGGAGGTATCCAGAGAGGAGCTTAAAGCAGGCGATCAACATCTTGGTTTTTTCACCTGCCATTGTACCTGTCATACATGTTAGAGAACAGCTACTGAGGGATTCATGTAAAATATAAACAATGAAAATACCAAATGTAAGTGGAGAATTAGTGCATTAAATAAAGATAAAGCCCAATACTTGCCTCACTTCTACTGTCATAATAAATGCTTTTCTGTGCTGTTATAAGCCCCCCCCCCCCATTAGCTGTTATACTCAGAAAACTCTGCAGGAGGTGGGAAATGATGCTGCACAACTGTCGAGCAACCTGAAATAATGAAAGAAAGCACAAGAGACCTTGAACTCCATTTGCCTATATTTCCACAGAAATCAGGAGGATGTTTCACTTTGTACTCTAAATAATTATACATGATATGAAAAACATTTCCCCTATGAGAACAAGGCACAACGTGTATCTGCACAAATTCACATCCTTTGCCCTCAGACTTGATGCTGTAGTTTCCTGGTGCTTCTGTCAGTTGCTCTGGCTGTCCCTGACCCCCCATTCAACAGGACACAGGTCCTGCAGGTTCTTGCATCCTGGTCCTGCAGGCTCTCGCACTGTATAGTGCTGCCACTTTTATCCCGGATGAGGAAACTACTGTGATTGTGATTTCTAGCATTGAATACAAACAAGAATTTGCAGTCAATCAGCACAAGTGGCTGCTGTACCAGGAGGAGTGACTGACAAAGGTTCCAGAAACATTTGCATATAACAAAAACCTTACATTCCAGTTGTATTAGCATTTTACATCTGAAAATTTATAAAAATATTTCAGCATCAATATCTAATCCTCTAATCCTAAGGATGACTGCAAATACATCAGAAAATCGTTGAATTTTCAAACACCATTAACCTGACTATTCATAACACAAAGAACCTTTGTACAAGTTAATATTCTTTATATTTCACAGTGGAAAATCTCCTAAATGAATGAATGTAAATGTAGGCACCCTTTAAATTGTATAGGTGTCATGGTGTGGTTTTTACCACCATGCAGTAGGGGGTCAATTAAACTTAAAAACAATAAAAGAAGGAAAAAAAGAGAGACACATAGAACCACCTGGAATTTTTCTGTACCTGTGTGGAGGAGAAACCACCATATGGGTTCTGTTGCTGCAACAGCCAGCAAACAATGCAGGATGTGTAGTCCAGGTTGAACCCAGGCAGCCGTGGACCTGAGAGCAAGGCCAGGAGCACGTAGGAAGTCATTTCCACATTGATCTGCCTTCTTTCTTGAAGCAGCCAAGTGCTTCCAGTGACAAGATACTCCTATAGAATTCAAAACCTGTTTCCAATAATGTTTACTGTTAATACACTATTCAGACAGAGGCATCTCACTGAGATTGATCACGCAGTGAAGAGTTACCTGAGATCTTGGCCTGACTGGCCAGGTAAGCAAAGAGCTTGGTCTTCATCTCCAGGTCCCCAACCTGACTGAAGGTGTAGGAGAGCAGGATGGTAGAGTGGAGAATCTCCAGCTGGCTAGAGGCATTTCTCAGACAAGAAAAGCTCCTGACCATCATGGAGGTCGAGCAAAGTGACGGATAGTAACCTGCTTACATAGTAACAGTAGGCAGTCCAAGTGGTGGCCAACACCACTGTTTAGGTTTTTATAGGAATGTTTTTCATGCTCTTTCCTTAATATATTATTTGTAAGAATTTACTTGTATTTTTTGTATTTGTGTTACCTTTTATATTTTTGATTTATTTCACTTGCTGTATTGTGGGAAATTGACTGCAAGTAGTATGATGCTAAATATTGAGAAACAGAATAATTCATCTATCACAAATCCACTTACTAAATATAAAATATTAATGAGACTATATCTTGCAATCATAGACAATATGAAGGTGTACAGATTAAAATCCTATTCTTGTAGACATTTTTGCTTATGATTTACAACCATAACAAATAAGATTATTGAAATGGTTGTAGATTAAAATGCTAGTTTATAATTGAAAGCACAGAAGGGCCAACAAGAAAACAAACTATGAAGTGGCCAGGCTGTCCTGACCAGTCTGTCCTGGCTTATAAATGGGTTTGTCAGTCTGGATGATGGCAAAGCTGGTGCCGGAACTGATGAGGATCTTGGTCATCTTCTGTAGATTGTCTGAAGCCCCCTGAACATCAGTGTGTATTGTAGCCATTGTATCAGTGGACACAACAGGTACCTAAAAGAACTGTATATATAATATACAAATATATAATTTGTAGCATACTGCACATGTACTGTGTTCAACGGTGAGAATAGAATGTAACACAGGTCATGCATGAACTTTGCTTTTATGATCTGGGTAAAGCAGGGCCTCAGGTCTTTGCCCTTTGGGTCACATTAGGAAAAAAAAAAACTTTTTCACCAGCTGTAAAATTGGTTATTTGTACTCCTTTTTAAATTTTATTCCATGACATATGAAGAACTGTGCATGGTCCTGTACTGTACACTCCAGACAAACTCCAGAAAGCAACAAAGGGGGCTGTTTCCATGGAGAGCAGTACAGAGTTAGGGATACAGTTGTTTTTACAGAAAACATAGCATAAAATGCTTTTTGTATAATTTGGCAGGGGGACAGGAAGATAATCCGGAAAGACAGAATGATGGAAGTCCTATGTCAACAATTCCGTTACTAGGGTGGTCTTGCCAATGTCTTTCACTTCCAGAATGACAGTGAATGTCAAAACTTCTTTTGGTAGAACATGAGCACATCATATTTCTGCCTTTCCACTCTCAGTTTGTGAAGTAATGGTTTTAAGGTAAGTGCTAAAGAGAAAATAATAAAAATACAGAAGAAACACTGACTTACTGGTGTCAGTAACAAATTTTAATTCAAGTCAAACTTGATTATTATCGTATAATCACCGGAGAGAAAAACATTATGCAAAATAAACAACAGAGAAAGATTTAATTGAGAATGTGACTGAAACATGAATAGCTGAAGCTCATTTCTGTTACATTGATCTGTACAATGAAGAACTGATACAATGACGTATTACATAATTATGATATATTTTTTTTAAAATCATATTTATAATTTGGTACATCAGGACTTTTGCCCATTACCCATTCATATTATTTCCATGACAGATATTTTAAATCTATCAATTGAAATGACAAATTATCACTTATTAGAATTTTCCATTTATATTAACCACACAAATAAGTAAAGAGATGAAGAGAAACTGAAAAGAACATATTTTCACACAGGAGTTTGCAGCTATTAATACAAAACTGCATGACTTTGATATTTAAATGAGCTCTTTAAAAAGGTCTTCATAATAGATTTGTCGACAGAACGTGTGTCTGCAGCCTGCAGCAGCAGGAAGAGAATAAAGACTCCAAACACACCTGGTGAGAAGACCTGCCAAGACACCACACATCAGTCAAAACTCAAACATGTCTCTTTCGTGAAATACTTCAGTCATGAGGTGGTTATTTATAGTCTGCCTAAATGTAGGTCTTTCGTCATTTTCTGTAATGATTACTTGCTGGCAAATGCCAGTAAATCAGAGATAAATCGGAGTTAAAGTCCGCAAAGTGAAAGTTCACAGTGGACAGCCGTCCAGCTGCAGTGTCCTTCCCACTCTGGTCCCACATTGTTTACTACAACCCGCAGTCTGCACCAGGGTGCGCCTACAGTAGCGTCGCATGTAAAACCATCCTTCGGAACGCACTTCATGCCAGATGACCTCACTAGTTGCCCCACACCAAGCCTTTCCAAAGTGACAAATTACCTCCTAATACCCTCAGCTTTCCTTGTTCAAATTTGCACTGTGCCATACATATACTGGTGTTTCTTTACATTTTTTTCCTATGTTTAATTGCAGTGAATTTTGCATATACGTACTCGTTATTATACAGATGAGGCTGAAAGTATTGCTACCCTTGCATTTTATTCAAATAATGCACAATTGCTCCTAAAAAGTGCTGCAATTAAAATATGTTTGGTCATCCATACATGTATTTCATTGGTTTGTAATGCAACAAAACAAAAAAGCTGTGAAAAGAACTAAGTTCTTGAGTCTACAAAAACATTCTAAAATGGCCTGGAAAATATTACTAATACTTTTAAAAAAGTTAAAAGGAATAACTGTATTGTAGTGATACTGCGAGTGATTTTTTTTTTAAAAAGTGGATGGGTACCATTACTTTTGGCCACATCTGTACTGTCGTGGAGGGTGGAGCTGTCATTCTCCTGTCTTCGCTGCATGACGTAAACTGAATTTTAACACTTGTTGACTCAACGTATGTTCAATGTGTTGGAGGCAGTCATGTCCTGATGCTCAGTGGATGCTGCTGTTTATATGTGGAAGGAAAGAATAAAGCTTGGGTTCCCACAGTCCAGCCTCCTGAACTTTTTGTCTGTAACACTGCTGACAGCACAGTCAAGGTAGGTACAATATGTATTACAACCTCATTAAGCAGGCATTGCCTAAGTCAGAAAGTGGAAAGGTAAAAAGCAATGACATAAAATATATCACCAAACAGTATTGGCCTGAAAGTGATTTCATTTAGTACAAAAGCACTGTAGCAGTGAGTGTATCCACGGCTCCCATCACACTTTGCCTCATGTGTAAACACAGAATGAATTTGGGACCAATCAGAAACCTCCCTGATGGTAGATAAGAATCTACCTGTACTTCTCAACAGACATTGAAGTTGCATGCCTAAGACTTTTGCACAGTACTGTATGTCTGTGAAAGATGCTATGCTGTTACTGCAGCCACCTGATGACCGGATGCCATGAATGAAAAGAGTCCTTGAGAGCTCTTGTGGCAGACATTCAGTTTCAGGTACGCAAACCCCTACCTGTCATACTTGTGGAAAGTACAGGATGACCTAGCCCTACATCCGGAGGAGGAGGAAACCAGAGCACGTGGAAGGAACCTCACGCAGACACAGGGAGAACAAGCAAACTCCATGCAGACCAAAAACCAGTCTAATAATCTTATTTCTCTGGTAGGAGTCATACACTGGCTGGCTGTTTAATAGGCGTTTCCCACATCTTAGTCTGTTTGTTCTGAAGCTAAATATTCTAAACACACACCACTCTTATGTTGACATACTCTCCAAATTCCTCTTCACAAAGTTATTAACTTTATCAGATCTATTCCTTCTTTAACTTTTATTTGAAACTTTCTGTGCTTCTGTATAATAGAAGCTATGCAAAAAACCACATTTTGGTTGAGAGGTAAAACATCAGTGACCAGCATCAAAACACCAAACATTTGAAAAATTAATATTTTTACAAAATATTCACTTACAGAAGTGAAAATTCACTACAGATCCAAATAGAAATAAAATAAATGCAAAATATAATTGTACATCTCAAAGATTGATGTTTCCAGCTTACAATTTATAACATTTAGAAATTAATTTGCTGGACATTTAAAAAATACTTATTGAAGATGCCAAAAACAGACAACAGGAAAGTACACTAAAAAGAGACAAGTTCATTCAGAACAAAAATCTATCCTGGGTTATAAATGGGGCTGGCAGTCTAAATGGTGTCTAAACTAATAATGCAATTGAGAGGGACCTTGGTCATCATCTACAGCATCTCGGTGGCTCTTTGGACATCAGTATGGTGGGATGGCTGTTGTAGCAGTGAACAGAGTCCAAACCAAGAAAGAAATAATGGAATATGTGGAGACCAGGTGGGCAGCTGATTTCCTGAAAGGGGAACATACTCCATATGCAAATATAAAACAGATTATGGACTTTCCATTTATGACTGGGGTAAAGTTGGAGTCGAAGCCTCTGCCTGTTTGATCACATTATGAAGTGTCCCTTGTCACCAGGTCAAATTTTAAAGCTTGCATCGTTTCTCATATTTATCTGCCCTTGTGAAATGAAGAGCCTCTAAATAGTGATATAGTGAACAAATCTGTGTTCACAGGAAAGCAATACAGACTTGGGTGTGGCATCAACTGGAGTAGGTGGGGGACGAGATGAGTAGTTTTATCATTCTGTTACAACTCCAAGGCATGTAGGGTACAGAGTATAACGTTAAACTTCCTGGGATTTGGCTGTAAATAAAACAAAAGCGAAAACATGGAGGATTTGGTGCAAAAGCAATTTACCATATCCAAGTGAATGTATGATAGTGGAAAAAATATACACCTATACTCTGGTATCTGAGTGTAACTGATTCCTAGAAATCCCTCAAGCACTGCAGACTTGGATATCAGGACACTATTTCTATTATTTCTTTTGAGAAAAATTATGATTTGCTCTGGGTCCATCCAAGAAACCCCAATTAATTTCCACAAAATATCCATAACACTACAACATAGCCATTTCAGTGTAACAAAAAACACTTTACACACATTTAATGAAGTAATCAATACGGATTTTTGCAAACGCAGCTACTAAATAAAAATAAAGCATCATATATTACATTTTGTTCCTCGTTATAGGTAGTAATAGTATCAAACATTTAACAGTCACATTTATTTCAAAATGAATAAATAAAAGAACAAAACCAAATGTATGTAGCGTGATGGGTTGTTACTGTAACGAACTGTTACTCGAATATTTACTGACTGAACAGAAGTGAACAAAATCATAAAAGTGCAAATCACAACTGTCAAAGAATGCAGATGCTGGGTGAAATGCTGTAACGCAGCTTTGCACTCGTACTGGCGTTAATTTCTAACATTTATCTGTGTTTTAGCTGCTGTCTGACACTGTTTGTTATGCCGTGCAAAAGTGAGGATGAATAGAGCAGAGTGTCTTACCGCCATGAATGTGATTGGCTGGAATGAAGCTGGTAACCTCAGCCTAAACGGAGATGGACAGGTAGAAGGACCAATGAAAGTTATGTACCTGTAATACACGCAAACAAGAGAAAAGGAAACACATCAGACTATAAACGTTCTGTGAAGCGATAAAACACTTTGTTTTTATAAATTATGATAGAGTCTGGAGATGATAAATGTACTAAGATGAAAACATGATAGAACACATTATAACAAGGGCAGCTGGGTTTAAAGTGGATGAAAGTGTCAGATTATAGTAAGAGAAGCAATTCCAACAAGATGCTGACTTACACAGGGTTAAGGAATGGGAATTCATAAAACGAGCAAAGCAGGAAAGGCCGCAAACGATGTTTTCTGTCCCTTCACTTCTCAAGTGTCGTGAGTTGTTGGTGTGTTGGTTGTTTCCTAATATTAGGGAGAGGGGGCCCTCTAGTGATTCTGCAGACTCACGGCACCTGTGGTCATGTCAATTTATTAGCTAAAACGGACCGGTTCAAGATATTGCAACTTGGGTTACAAATGGATTGAAATGACATTTAAGCCAGATCCCTCTTTTCTGAGAACAGCTGCAACTTAAATGGCAAGTTTTGTACCAGTAAAACTATAACAGGAACGTCTCCCCAGTTTCATTTTCACACTTAATTTTCCCCAAATACAGCACCATTAACAGTACTATTAAACATTCTCTGTAATCTTTAAAAGTTGCAGGTTATCACTTTCAGTCCTTCTCCATTCTTCTGGGGCAATACAGTATACCCCCAAACCTGTTACAAGTCATGTGGGAAGTCTTTGGCAGCAGCCGGACAATAGCAACTGCCATAGAGAAACAAGGCATTTCAAAAACATGGAACAACATGGAAGAAGTGGGAAACACTCTGAGTCTCAGGAACAGAACAAGACAAAGAAACAGCTCAAACTTTCAAAGGAACACACAAAGTGTCGCCTACAATGTTTGAGGTTCTAAACCCATGGTGTGCATGTGACTGGGTTAAATAGTTGTCTTGAATAGCTGTGTGCAGTGCTGCTAGAAGTGAGGGCCCCTGCTGGTCAACTGGGGAATTGTCCTCAGGGATTGTGACAGCTTGGTTATTTATTTGTTTGTTTGTTTGTTTATGCACGGCTTTGTTTTTTAAAGCTACAGCCTTTAGCACTCAGCACCCTAAGTGAGATGTTTGCGTAGTTAAACAGACACACGTACGGACACACATGCCCATGTTGCTACACACATTACTTAAGTTTTTCTCCAGGCAGCTCCCAGCTGATTTGTCCAGATGAAGACAAACAGGTGACTGCACACACAAACACGCACCCACCCACACATACACAGACACATAGACACGTCAGGAAGGGGTGATGGGGGTGTGTACTGTAGGAAGGACCCAAACCGGCAACGGGAAGTTATAAATGACACACATATGGCAACAGACACTTTACTGAAGTAAGGATAATTATGTTCAGGGATATATTTTGTTATTACATTTGCCCTTTCCACCTTTCCATGATACTTTCATGATGCGACAGCTTGGCAGGAGGAGCTTGTTGTGGGCACACACTTATTTCTGGTTATTGTATTAACACTCCCACTTGGCACAGGAAAATGGTCACAAAGCAGCAAGGAATCCCCGTCACTCATACAGCAGGCTATTTAAAATTTCTCAAGGTTTTGCTGCACAGAGGGGCTTTTGGAATATAGATGGGTATTTTTTAATCACACAGTTTAGCTGGAAAACTTTGTCTGAAATGTTCAGAGCATAAATGCGGTTTTTTGTACATGTTTATTCTAAAAAAATGTTATAGGGGGAGCTCGGAATTTTAAGCAAATTTTTACTAAAAAACGTTCTAACAGGAGGATGTAAATAGGGAGACCATAAACCAGGTAATAACTACAGAATAAAACAACTGACAACATTTTAAATCATACATAAATTAATTAAAAATTTCTCATGCTGTTTAGCTTTAAAAACGGAGAATGGAACAGCTGCTCTATGTACTTGGAGCCATATAATATCGGAAAGGAAAATATTCTCAACTATCCAGCAGGTGACGCCGTTAACCCTAATTTGGAGGAATCTAGTTTTTCCATTGGATTTAATTTTTTTTCATCCGAATAAAGAATGTGAAATCCTGCGTATTATCCCAATTATTGTCCACAATAGCTATACGTGATAAAGCACATAATTTGCTATAAATTTACAATTTGCTATAATATATAGTTTTTCGGGCTTATTAGTCGCATCACTTTAATTTACGGTTATATAACAATTGCCTACCTGGGCACACCTATGCATGAAACGTAATAACTGACACTGAAGGAATTTTAAGACGAAAAACTGAACTTTAAATGCAATGAAATACCGGTGGTAAGCTAAATATTGGCCAAATCTTTATAAAATAACGGGTGTCGTTGAATATAGCATAGAAAAATAAGTGTAATAATCCTGCTGATCGATAAAATTTACGATGTTTATGCCTCTTTGTGGTGGGGTTCTGTCATACAGGTTTCACACGGAATGGCTCAGTAGGGGCTGTTACCTTTTAACCCTCCCACGTAAGTCAACCAGTTGTCCTATACGGCTATCGCTGATCCATAAATATATTTCCATCTCCTAGAAGTATTATTACGTAGGTCTCTTTCGCTCCGCGATACAAAGCTGTGCGCGAATTCTGTGCGGAGGCGCAGAAGCTCCAACTTGTCACCCGAAACACGCGTGGAAAGTTAATGAGATCCCGCCTGTGATGACATAGTGATGCAAGCTTGCTAAAGAGCCACATGTTCGTTTAAAAGTACAGTACACTGCAGGATCTTTGAATGTATGCATATGGACTGAAATACAAGACAGTAGTATAATGAAGAAAAGCATCTCAAGTTTCTCCTGCTACATTAGAATCTCTTCAGAAAGTCCAGTAAAACGCAATAAAGGCAGTGAGAGACAAAGTGGAACCACCAGCCTGCTCTGCCGCGACTTCCCCGAAAGTGTCCAAAGATTGCGTCAGGGCTTGCACCTTGCCCATTGCGTTAAACTTTCTTCCCCTGCATCCGTGGGGAAATGATGATGAACTTAAAGCTACTGCACTCCTTCTCGGTACGGGAAACTCACAACATATTGTTTAATGCATTTGCATACAGACTGCATAGAGCATACTGAACCCCATAAACACACGAACACTCTTCCTCAGATGGAAGTCAGCCTACCTTCAGAACTGGTCATTGATTATTTTAATTAGCAACTCCGTTTGCTGCTTACTTGCATAAAAAGTCATGGGTAATACCTCGCCCTCCATCAGTTAGTTTCGGCAAACTTTGAGCATCTATTCTGCATCGACGCTCTACGCGGTGCAGTTGTATGTGGAGAACATCTTATTAGTAATAAATGAAAGTACACAGTAGGTACGTCACCTGTTAAGAGCATGGAGAAGATTAATGTTGTGGCGCCCAAATACTTTGCAAAGCCATGGCAACAGCAACTGGAAAAAAATGTCTAAAATAGGGGGGCAGTGTTCGCTATTACTATAGCAACAGGAAGACATAGCTGCTTCAATCAGCTTTTGGTTTTGCTGCCAGAAAAAAATACACGACTCTTGCATAGCAACTCAAGTCATCCAGAGGTGTTACCGTGGTAATAAGAAAACTCCAAAGTTCTGTCTTCGACCTATGGATGTATCGTATCTCAGTACGAAAAGTAACCCATAACAGAGAGCTTCGGTAGATAGGAAGAGCAATACTTGTTTAACAGGTGGGGTTAATATTTAACAGTCATTTAAGCCTGAGAAACTGCGTTCCCACATGAATTTATTTTTCTCACTTATTTTCCTCTCTGCAGCACAGCTGCAAACTCAATGTTTTATCACATTGCATTGTTTACACTGAGTCATGGATTGTTAAAAAAAGTCAGCTCAGATTTCTTTTCTCTTATTGTTCTTTTCTGCAAAACTTGTGAACACATTAAATATGTCCTTTCTATGCACGATGAATCACATATATACATAAAGCCTTTGTTTGTCGTACCCAGCCACGTGTTTCAAAATAAACTAGACCACAGTAATAATTCACGTGCAGCAATACGCAGAAATTTTATTTCAACGGATGCTGCGGTCGCGTTTGCTGAGGACTGTAATACTGCACTTTTCCGCAAACACCAGGCCTTTCTCACACGGGATATTTACATAGTGCATGTGGTAAAAGGGGGCGTGATTTTGTTGCGGGAGAGCCAATGAAATAATTCCCTGCTCATCCAATGAAAAACCGCTCACTCCTCACAACGAGCGAATCTGCAGCGCATTTCTCACAGCTGATGCAACAAGGCTGCAATGACTCGTATACCACTCCGCGGCCAAAATCTGTGTCCTTCCTCTCTGTGTGGTTAAATAGTCCTTCGTAAACAAAGGAAATGAAATGCATCGTTATTTAGGTTGGGGGAACAGGAAATCCAAGGATTGGGGAATGACAGCGAACGTGTTTATATTTTTAAAATATATCTTTTAAAAAATATATATTTTATCCACCTTAATGTAGATACATACCTTAACTACATGGCAGCAGTACGTACCATAGAGACTCAATGATGAAAATGGCATGTTTGGGGGGAGGAATAATATATATCAGCAAACAGGCAAACTTTTTGTACGTTATTTAAAACTCCCACTTCTGACAGAACTTCAAATGGAC
Source organism: Arapaima gigas (assembly GCA_900497675.1). Taxonomy (NCBI): domain Eukaryota; kingdom Metazoa; phylum Chordata; class Actinopteri; order Osteoglossiformes; family Osteoglossidae; genus Arapaima; species Arapaima gigas. The sequence continues at coordinate 3,094,484 of UFQX01000053.1, forward strand.
ACAGTTGCGCAGGCGGCAGATGGCTCTGGCGGAGTGATATTGCTTTCATACGATAGCTGTGATGCGGTTTGTCGTCAGGTTGGAGTTTTGAGTCTCACTTTTTAAATTGAATTTGCAGCTCGCGGCTTCACACACGTAGTCCTGATAATCGAGCGTGGCGGAGCGGAGTCTTTCTCGTTGTCTTCCACACAGTTATGGCGCTTTAAGTTTGCTCGAGCGTGCGACCTCACGACTGCCGTGCCTTGCACCCGCAACGCACTCCGGAGAAACTCACAATCCTGCAAGAATGGAGTAAGTTCAATTCGATCTTCTAACGATGGCGGTCTTGCACACTTTCTGGAATTATGAAGAAACTTGAGTGTCGCGTTTGTCAGTGGCGACAGGTAGAGGCGTATTGTTTCTCTGTTAAATGCATGCTTTTGTCAGAACCCCAAAGTATAGTTCTGCAGGAACCACGAGTTGATACTAACTTTTGCTGTGAGGTGCGGAAAACTTTGATTTCTTGAATGTGTCAGTGCTGGTTACCCATTTTTTCCAACGTTAAGGTTAACGTCCCTCTGTTTATTTTTCTCTAAACGAAAGGCTTACATTTATTGTGTTTGTTCGTTTTCCTTTAGCTCCATAATTGGGGACTTGATTGACTTTGAGGGCTGTGGAATGGCACCGTTCAGGGATGTGCTGAGTACTTTGTTGCGTGTGTTTACTGCGTGCTGAGCTGTCAACAGCGCGCGACATGGCTGTGGTCGATTCTCAGGGCGACCGGAGTAAAGTTGCTTCAGCTTCACCATGTGTGCAGCACCCAGAAAGTCTGTCGTTAATCATGGTGAAACGCAGATTTCCTCACCACGACATTTATACCCTGCTGTTTTGTAAAATTAGAGCTGTTGAATAAGTTTCCATGTTACCTGTTCCCTTTAAAGTTTGTGGTACGCGTTTCTTGCTGTTGGGCTGCGTTGTTGTCAGGGTTTCTCCTGGAAAAAGGGCCCGAGAGTCGGTGCCTCCACGTCTTTTGCTTGAATCTTTTCTCAGTTTATTGGTATCTGTACGAGCATCTCTGTAAATAAATCGCCCTGGCCGTTTTGGCATCGTGCAAGTTGTCAGATGTAGCCACAAGTCTGTGGTTAATATGGTATACAACTATTTTTTTTTTTTTTTACTTCAAATGATATCTTTATTGTAGGGTTGGTTTAAAAGAAGTTCTTTGGTTTAAAACAGCGGTGACGGCGCAGACTTCTGAGCTGCGTCTCATTTCCACATGTTGACATACCATGGAATCCACGTGTTGATGGTTGATGTTGATTATTGTGTTGTTCTATGATCTTTTTGGCTGGTGTTGCTGTATGTTGTATCTTATGTTCTTATCGTGACTTTTTGTGTGAAACATTGAATTCTAATGGTAGATGTATAAGCAGTTTGTGGCTGGCGTGTAGTTCTGGTTGGGCTTTTAAAGATCTGTGGGTCAGGTGCCAACCCCCTCCAGTGATGCTGTAGCTTCTTCAAAACCTCACTATGATTCACGTGAACAGTACTGAGTGTCTTATTTGCACCTGGTATAGACTCATTTAAATTGATATAAATGTACTGACAATCTAGAATATTAAGGTTCACAATTTTATGTAGATGGAATGTTACAGCTATTGCTTGATTACATGTTGAGTTTCTGTTATGAAGAGTAAAAAAAAAAATGTACAGTTTGTCAAAGTGACTTGTTATATTTGCCAGTTCTTTGGTAGCTGGTAGAGTTTGGACATGTGTTTTGCATGCAGTGTTAACTACTGACTTGCCGTATGTAAATGATTTGCATCCTCCAGGTGTCTAGCTGTGCCACTGCATTTTTACCTGAGACATGCTGTTGATCACAAGCCCTTTACAGTGCTTTAACAGCTGTTCCAGCAGGGCAGTTGAGTTTTTCATGCAAACCAAGGTGTGAAACGTAGGGTTGATGTTAGGAAAGGAAAAATTGGGCTAATTTTGTGTCCAAATCAAGAATTTTAACTTTGGGTTTTGAATTTCTCGTAGGTCTAATAATGTTGGCCCAACTCTGTCCTTCGTGGTTCATCTCGAACGTTGTCACACATTACGTACGTTTGACCTTCTGATTCGAAACGGAAGAAATGATGGCGGCGTCGACTACTCTCTGGAAGACTCCCCTCGACTGCCCGGTAGACCCCCTCGTTCTCTCTCCCCTACAGGCTAGCCTTAGCCAATCACAGCAAAGAAGGGGGGAGGAGTCAGACAAGAGTCAGCACTTAATTGGTAAGTTGCATTCATACGCTTTTTTATTTTTCCCCCTTTCTGGGTGGTAGCCGCAGTGCAGCACGTTCGTTCTTCTTGTACAGTGAGTAACGTAAAATAAATATTTTGCAAATGCATGTAATTTATAAAGACAATTTTGTAAGTGCATGTAGTATTTATTTTCTATTGCAATAATGATATTCGAAACGAAATTAAGCTTTAGGTATCTGATGGTGGCATTAGCTTTGCTTTAGGTGGTTGCATGAAATACAGGTTGTGTTTATGGCAAAGGATAGGGACACGCCCTTGTCAAAATCTTTCCGTTAGCTATTGTTTGATGTTGATCGATGACTTGTTTTTATATAGTGATTATATTGGTATTTGTGTATATATATATTTTTTTCCGTAGGTGATGATCTCACTGACTGGATGACGGAAAAAGTTGATTTCTCCTCTTACCTCCCCACCTCTCACTCCTCTCCCAGTGCATCCCTTCCCCCCTCACCTCCTCAACATGACGTCCAGGTGCCCTCTGACTTGGAGGTGATGACCTCTTTATTGCAAGAAGAGCTTGCTCAACTGGAGGATTACTTCCTGTCCGATGCAACCCCAAAGAAAGTGGAGAAATTGGAGAGATGTGACCGAGTTACGCCAGAAACGGGTACCCAGTCTTACTACCCGTTGCCCTATGCTTCGTACAACTCTAGCCAATCAGAATCTGGTCCACTTCTTGTTACCCTGGCAACTGGGGAGCTCGACCTACTGAGCTTTTGTGGAGGCCCCATTGGCCGATGCAAGACACCTAGACCCGCCCCTTACAATTGCACTCGCCCCAACAGCAATAACCGTAGAAGAGTTTCCGATGGAGCAAAGGTGACAGATGGATTGGAAAGTAATAATGTTTGGAGTTCCAAAGAAAATAACTCAGGTAGCCCAGAGCAGGCTGTTAACTACTTTGGTGTGGAGAACGAAAAGCTTTTTGGAAAAGGGTACTGTGTTGGCAGTGAAGTCAAGATTGGAGAATGTATGGTTTCATTGAAAGAGGAAGATGGCTACTGTTTCCCAGGGGATGTTGCTAGTGAAGAGAAAACCATGGGGTTTTGTCTCGGAGGGTCACTAGACATAACTTGCAAGCGAGAGAACCAGTTGGTTTGTGGTTTGAATGAAGTTTGTGGCAGTCATGGTAGCACCGAGTTGGAGACCTCACAAGGTGACCAGGGTAGTGAAGGGACAGAAATTGTTGGAAGGGGGATGGAGTCAGATCAGAATTGTTTTCTTCAGACATCCAGTCCTGTTGAGTCCTTCCATGGGTTTCTGGGCCCTTCGGGTGGTCAGATAAGAACAGGGGTTCATGAGCCAGGGTGCCAGCCTGGAGATTTCTCTGATTTCCTTGGAGGGACCAGCCCAGAGTGCCTGCAAGGTGGAGGTGGGAGAGAGTTGAAGCTGGGACTTGGGGGCCACAGGTCAACGCCAGCCCTGGGGGGGGAGCTCTGTGCTGTCAAACTGGAAGTGGAGACCACCGTGGATGCTAGTCACAGAGAGCGGAAACAGAAGAAACGTGATCAAAACAAAACTGCGGCTCACAGGTGAGTTACTGTCGCAATCTGTAGGGTCACATTCACTTGGTTAATGCTTAAAACGGCAAATGGCATATTAACCTTCTGTTTGCTTAATACCATACTAATGTTTTGTTTTAATAAATTGGATTGAATAACTGTAAATGAGTAAATTCCTTCTAAGGAATTTTGTCAACATGCGCAATCAGTATGGTGATGAAATTATATATTGGCAAGGTGGAGGTGTTTGGCTCAGAAGTCATATTGTGAAACAAGAACCCAAAGTAAACAATACCCTGAAGCTGATGTATAACCAATGCACAACATAAGTGACTTTGTTCTCAAATATTTGTATTATTTACAAGGAAGGGAGCTCCCTAGGCATGTATAGAGGCATGTATATGAGGTCCACAATCTTTTGATTGAAAGTCCATTTTTATAGCATCTGAATGCTTGGAAGTCTTGTTGTTCCTTCTACGTTGCCTTTCTCTTTGGGATCTAAGGAAAAAATTCTGTGATGCCACACTGGGGTAGAGCTGTGCAGCACCAATTCACCTTCAGTGATTCTTGATGGGCCTCTTTTATCAAAGGTACCGTCAGCGCAAGAGGGCGGAGCTGGACTCCCTTGAGGAGGAGTTACATGCGCTGGAGGGAAGAAACAGGGAGCTGCGAGACAAGGCGGAGTCTGTGGAACGAGAAATCCAGTATGTTAAAGATCTTCTCATTGAGGTGTACAAAGCTCGTAGTCAGCGTCTGAAACAAGAAGCCACCACCTGATACAAGGCCCTTTTGTGCCGGCACTAATGCCCAACTACACGGGAGGCCATGTGCTATGATTCAGTTGGGCAATGATGGCAGGCTGTTTATTTTGTTGGAGTTACTGTTACACATTTTATAAGCCTGCGTTTTTCAGCACTTCATAGATTGCGTTGATTGTTTTTACAGAAAGGATACGTTTATGTCCCTTAGCACTGTGAAAAGAAAAACAACTTTTTGTAAATGTCCTCTACTCTGGTGACAATCGTGACAATATAGCGATAAAAAGATGTTCCTCCAGCACTTGGTTGATATGAAATTTTGTGACACTTAAGCTTTAGAGCAGACAGTAATACAGTTTTATTTTTTTATTTGATAACCTTGTCTTTCCATCGGTCTTTTATTTGCCTTGCAAGACCCCCCACCAATGCAATGATTTCCATTCATTTACAGACTGAATATCTTCAGATGGTTGATTGGGTGTTGTACAGCTTGCCATCCCATCAGCCCCTCCAGTGCTTATTGTATGAATACAGGAAATGCAGTTCCAACTGTTCATGTGCTCAGATTTTCTTTGATTATTGCTTTCCTTGAAGGGGAACTAATTCATTCATCTTTTTTTAATTTATTTAAAATTTTTTTTTCCTTCTCTAGTTGCACTGCCAAAACACACAAAGCATGGCTTAAACCCTAGAAGCATGTGTATTTTAAATAAGAAAGTGTGTGGACCACTTAGACTTAGTGCATGGATTATTAGCATGACTTCAGCTTACTTTTTTTCTTGCCCCCTAAGTGACGCTATGAGCTTGTGTAAGGAGAAATGATTGCTTCAGTCTATTGCCTCTCCTAGAGATGGTCTTGTCCCACAGTCAACTGCTTTAATCTTGCTTTATCCACCTGCTGTATTTGCGAAAAACAATCACTTCACTATTTTCATAGCTGTGGTGTCCGTAGGGCATTTTTTAATTTTAATATTAATTTATTCATTAGTGTTTTTGATGGCTTGTGATATTCTTCCTATGAATATGTGTCTGCAATGTACTGTTAACTTTGTCAATATTAATGTTTTGAATTGGGTATGTCTTATTCCCAAGACTTATTTAACTGATGCAAATAAATTGAATTTAATTTTAACCCATCATATTTCTTGCTGTACTTATAAATATGAACTTTTTATTTTGAAAAATTGTTTCAAAATTAAATTCTTTAACTGCTAAAATGTAGAAGGAAAAAAAGGCTTTTTATTCTGGGGAAGATAAAAATGATAAATGCAGAAAAGCATATCAGTATTTTGATACTTGGATATTTGAATTTCTGGTATTGATTATATTGCAATAGCATGCTGTGAAGTAATACAATACACAAGAGCAGGCTTGTACACTTAATGTGTTTAGGTGTACAGTTATTTAAAAATTGCACATATGCAATAAACATTGTACAATTTTTGTTCCATCTACTTTACTTTTTTATATGTAGCTAGTAGTACATTTAATAACATCATTGACCCACTTTTATATCTGAAATATTTCTATGTATCTTCATATGGTGTTTTTTTTTTTTTTTTTTTAAATTTTAGTTGCACATAATAATTCAAATAAAGTGATTTNTTTTTTTTTTTTTTTTTTTAAATTGTAGTTGCACATCATAATTCAAATAAAGTGATTTGTCTCATTTGTGCCCTTACTGTTGGTATTTGATAAGGAAAATAGGTATGGATGGGTTTAAAGTGACCTTCACTGATTTAACAAATTTGTTTTGGTCTTTGCTCTAATGAATTTGTTATCACTCAATTATACATCATTGTCTAACTTTTTCAGGATGTCTTTAAAAACCTAAAATACTAAAATAGCAGCTCATTCATGATTTTGTGTGTGTGTGTGTGTGTGTGTGTGTGTGTGTGTGTGAGAGAGAGAGAGAAAGAAGCTTAAAGATGAAAATTAATTTGAAAAATTTTAAACCTTTTTGATTTGTGGCCATGATTATGTAACTGCCTTTTTTTTTTTTTTTTCCCTTAGCAAAGCAGTTAAGAATAAGTAGAGTGACCGTTTGGTTAAATATACTGTTGTCAGGGACAGCTGCACTGTAGTGACCCTGATGGTTCTGGACTATGTTCAGTCCTGCGTCCTCCCCTGTCCGTGGTCTATGCTCATGAGTGCTTTACATGAAACCTCATGTCTTTCACCTGCCATTAATATTTGGTGTGTGCAAATTGGGGGGGGGGCAGAACAAATAGTACAAATAAAATACATGCTGGGAGCTTAAAGCAGCAACCACTTAAGCACCTCAGCTTTTCAGCGGGAGGGACTCCTGTCCTCTGTCACTAAAATGGTGCCAGTTCTTTTTAAGTTTGCAGGATAGAAGGCACATATGGTACAAGGAAAAGCTTTGGTTCCTAATGGTACTTGGACAATGACTATCTCTTACTCAGTGGCAGCGCCATACCTCAGGTGTTTGGCAGCCAGGGTGAATCCTTTCTTTTGTAACCCCCTAAATAGACTGCACTTTTTTTAATAATAACTATTTAGCATATAGCTAATATAGTAATAGCTGTATGTACAATCTGTTGTAATGAATGTTAGTGATGGGCAGACAAGACAATGAACAAATTAGGTTTTATTTTATTGTGATTTTTATTTAACAAAAAATGATGGATTACTGTAGTATTTTTATTAATGTAATTGATTTTGGGAAATAATTTACTGCACATTTTGGAAGATTAATGTATTACAGTCTGTTTTGGCGCATTAAGCAGATAAGTCAATGCAATGACTTAATGAAAAACAGATTTTCTTTGTATGTTCATGTGAAAATCTCAAGGATCCGGGGTAAACGCCTTTCCCCTTTATATACCGCTGGTCAGTGGAGCTGCAGCAGGAGGGATCTGAACTCGGGGCCTTAGCATTCTAAGCAGCAACTCTTACTTATTTTGCTATCTGCTCGCCTTAGATGAGGTGGCTTCTGTTTAGGGTGCTCAGTAGGTTTGTTAGGTGTTGTACAGACATACATTTTCTGCCCTGGAAATGCCCTATAACAATATGCTCCAACAATGCACACATCATTTAATCACTTTAAAGCAGAGGGCTGTGCAGACTTACAGACAAAACATTTCCACTTGCCTCAATTCTGTCACAGTTTGGATTCCCTCTGGTTTTGTGTTGGAATACAATTTCAAAACATTTTTTGAAGATTTGCAATAAATGCTATGAAAATACTGATAACTCTCTGGATTCTGGACCACCAAATAAAATCTAAATCACATTAGTATTCCTGAATGTGTTTAACATTGAAGCCAGGTTCCTGGTTCGAATCCCATTCCTGCTGCAGTGCTCTTATCCTGAACTGATCCAGTAAGAACCCTGCTGTATAAAAGGCTGTCTCATCGTTGGAGCTAATTATTTAATAGGGCTAGACATCCTAAATAAAGGTGCCATCCAAATAATGTTTTATTAGCAGTAATATTTCAAGTGAGTTAGTGACTCTAACTTGCCTCCAGCGAGTGTGTTTTCCCTGCCGTGCGTTAGTGGCCCGTCCAGGATGTTCCCTGCCTCACACCCTGTGCCTACAGACAGGCCCATACCGCCAATTAAATAAATAATAAAATTTAAAATAATTAAATAAAATGATACAGAAACCCACCGACAGGTGGCATTAGAGAGTTATAATAAAACGCTGGAACGATCTGACAGGACACTAATAAACAGCGACTTAGTAAGCGAACAGCAAGTAAATAACAATTGCAATCATAATTATAATTATGATTATAATTAGTTTAGAGATTTGATAATCACAATTATTTTCATCAGCTATATGTTATCATTCTGACCTGCAATTTTCATGAAGTCTGGTTATGAATTCAGTTAAGGTTGTTTCCAAACAAGCAATTAAACTTTTAGCAAATAAACTGGCATCTGTTCTGAAAGTTTCAGATACACACATAAAGTACATTTTAATTATACAAACAAAAACATTTTTACTATAATACAATTTAAGAGAACTAATCAACCCACGTGAACCTAGTCTATAGACATTGAAAAACTACTAGCACTAATACATAAATAGAATAAACAATCGTGCCATTAATTTGCAGGGGATAAATATTCTTGCACAGTGGCTGCAAACCTGAGAAGACAGCAAAAAGTGCATGAAAAATATAGAAAGAAATGCAGTAGTGAAAACTGTTGCAAGTAACACTACCGTTGCTTGCACCTCAATATTTTTGCAGTGATTCTTATTATTAGCCTACAGTTTCTCCGGTAGCATTTTTATGTGCAAGTGGAGAGGGGATCAGATGTACACTGGCACCACTGGACTCTGGCATCTGCTGAGGCTCAGAATGTGACCCAAGTCCAGCGGAGTTGACACTAGATTATATGTAACTCACATAGAATTGACTGTAAAATAACTAAATAAATGTCAGGTAACCAAAAAGATCAACATGGAGTTTCACTTGGGCATTCAATCATTTTTTTAAGCTGTTCTCACCAGTTTTGCATTAGCTCCTTTATGCAAAAAAAAAAAAAACAAGCTATTTCTCCTCACCACTATGGGTAAAAGAGTATAACTCAGTTGTACTAAGTTAACTCAGACTCATGAATAAGAGTATCTAAACTGGTTAAATGTGAATTAACTGAGCTAGCTTTGTGAATAAACCCCTTATTCTGCGGCTGCCTCATTTTTTGGGAGTAGACTTTTGTTTTCTTCCAACAGTTAATTGATCCAGTCCAAATATGTGTTTCAGGTTAATTGGCCACTCTAAACTGGGCAAATTTGAGAATGTTTGTGAGACTGCGTGTGTACTAAGCTGTGAAGGGCAATCGTACCCCTTGTAGCCTGGTGCCCAGTTGTTCCAAGCTAAGCTCCAGACCACCATGATACTGACCAGGACAAGCAGCTAAGGAAATATAGTTAATAATAGTTCCCTAACCCAGCTGTCACAGGAGCTATGACTAAGGACTTTAAGAAATGTGTAAATTGGGTGGAAGGTAGTTAATAACCAACAAATTATTCACCCCATGTGGCTTTTGCATGCTCTTGTATTGACGTCATATTTTTCTTGGAGCCCTTATATGGTGATTTTTGCATTGAAGTTTTAGCTGAAAGATCCTGGTTTGCAGCTGAGTTCCTGTACATGTATAGAGGAACACAAAATGTCAATAGGCTCTGGTAACCTAACCTGTGAGCCATGGACATTTACTGTTATCACCCTGGTTTGGTAGACAACTGTGTATAGCCAAAGGAGACAAAGAAACTGATATTAAAAACAAGGCTTGATATTACCCTTGGACCCTCTTGTTTTGCTGTTCCTAGGATTGCACTGTTCTTGACATACCTCTGATGGAGCTACTCCTTCAGCTTAGGGTTCACAGCCCCAAGTGCTCCTATCACCAATGGGACTACTTTGGTTTTCACCTTCCACATTCCCTCCAGTTCTTCTTTCAAGACCTGGCATTTCTCCATCTTCTCATATTCCTTCTTCCTGATGATTCTATTACTCTCATTCACCACGTCTATCACCACAATGAACGAATGAATGAATGAATGGATGAATTTCCATGTTCTGCTTAAAAGTTATGGCTACACCATGAAATACAGAAGGCAGATGACATGCTAGTTCATCACGACTATACTGCTCATATAACCAGTGTTTGAAGTGGAGAAATAATAAGTGCCATTATTCACCTTCCTGTCAAGTTGGTGTGCATATTTTTTGGTATCAGAAAAGCAATAAATGTTCATTTTGAATTTTTGCAGTGAATAAATGATACTAGGAGATACTATATAGCTGATGTTCACAATATATTTAACAGCAGGGAATCAGGATGTGAACGTGGAGTACAACTTTGGGCAACCTTGGTGATGAAATCAGTGTTTGAGAAGTGCTGGCATGCAAAAACTCTTACTCCAAACAGAAACATTGGTACTCCATGGGTACTACCAGTACTACATATTGGGGAATACCAGCCCACTTCAAATCCTGCTGGAAACTTTTGCAAAGCATATTTGAGTGACCTTTATCAGTAGTTTGTCCTGTGTCATTTGCATGCATGACTTCTGTGTTGTTTCACCTTGTTTAACCCTGTGGCACTTACCACTGTATGCATCTCTTGGGCACTTTGCACAACAGGTTTTCTCAGCTGTTAATTGCTGCAGGTTTTGCAGTTTCCCCGTGCCAGTAATGAATAATTGTATTTTGGCTTGAAAGCACTGCCTCCAAGAAGAGTAGCCATGCCAGTGCATTTCCACACAAATCTTCATCATCCCATGACCGAATGCACAGCTTTTCAAACAGCAAGTACATTTTTCACTGTCTGAATTTTCTTATAATTAAGGACAGAGAAAATGTGCAGAGAAGATAATTTTTTGCCAAGGGTAGGAGTTTGAAACAAATCCTATATACAGCACCATACTGCTTTGCAGTTTTCAGAAGCCTTTGAACAGAGGTATGATCTTTTAAAATATAAGTTACTGGCTGCATACTGCAATGTACGCAGTTCTGCTATCAACACACACAACGTAAAAAAAACTGTAAAACTTCTCACCTTGTCTGACAAATCATGGATATTCAAGTGATTAGTTAAAAACAACAGCTCTTTCAGGGAACTCTGGGCTTTTTGGTTATGGTGTATCTGACCTGCAGTGCCCTAAACCCAACTGTCACATTTAAAAGATGATCTTCTTGGCTATTTGTTTCAGTTTAAATCTCCTTAATTCTGTTTTAAGAAAGAGTTTGATCATACTTTTCAGAAATGCCTTGCAGGGTCTGGCATCCTGTTTAATCTCATTCCAAAACCTTCTGAGTAAACATGCGTGAGAAGGGAGCAGGTGTGTGCTCTGCCCAGCAGGCTTGAGTTATTATAATGGGATGACAAACTGCCTTTTTGTCAGGACGGTTGCACGGAACAAACATGAAATTAATCACATAAAATGCTCACTGTAATGATCACTATTTGTTAAACATAGAGAAGAGGACATTTGTTTTTGTGAAAATGTTGTGTGGTAAAGTATCTTGAGGGGGGTTGCACTCAAGTAAGCTACTCTGAGCAGACCTGAGGCATTTAGGTTCAATTCTTGACAAAGTCAGGACAGATGTGCTTGTAGCTATGCAGTTTGTGTATTTTTTGTTTTTGAAAAGGAAAGAAACTTTGTTACTAATATTTGTGGGAAGAAGGATTATTTATCAGTGTTACTCAGCTAGACTGTGCCATTTTATTCCCAGAAAAATTTATGATGTATCTACCACAAATGCAAAAACACCCCACACAAGTATTGTTCCGATAAATTGTTCTGCTAGAATAATTGTTCTAGAAGGGTGTCCAAACATTCCAGAATCCCTCAGAATTATCATGAAAATCAGATATAAATATTTTGAGTGGGAGAAAATTAAACACTTGAGACATTCATATGTTTATAGAGGTAATTTCACATTTCATAACTTCCTCAAAATGAGACTATAGGTTGGCTGGGGTTCAAACAAACTTTACACTGAAGTGCTTTTGAACGGTTGAGTGAACTATGTTCCAGTAAGCTATTTTTATATCTATATCGCTCAATCTCTGTCCTTCTATTTGTCCATATGTTTGTTTTTCAAGCCACACGAAATTTGGCATTCTGGTTCTTCTCACCCTAAGTGAAGTTTCTGCTCACGCATACACAAACACACAAATAGGAAGGGATGAGGGGAAGGTGTGTTGGAGGAAGGACCCAAACTGTCAACAGGGATTTATATACAACACACGTGGCAATGGAGGCTTTACTAACGCAAGGGTAATAAAGTGTGGTGATATATTTTATTACTTTTCTTTTTTCCCCTTTTCTACTTGATTATGACCATTGCATCACTTCTGTGGTGTGCACCTGTTCAACAGCAATAAAAATACTTGCATACTGAATGCAACCACTTTAAGAGTATTTGAGTTCTGTCATACATGATGCGTCATTAGTATTTACATTTCCACCTTCTGACTTGGGCAGGGCCAGGTAACTCAGGTAGCCTCATCATATTCCCAGAATGCATGCATCAAAGAGCCTGGGGATGCATTCCATTTAAAACACAGCAGCAATGTGCCTGGGAACATTCTATGGAGACGCACTGGGGAAAGGCATTTTCTGTGAATGAGCTTGAAGTTTTCCTTCCGGACAAATAGGGAGGTGAAGACATGGAAAACTTTCGCACATAGAACTGACTTTCCACAATCACTGAAAAACACATCTAGGTCATGTTCTCATGTCTCCCTTAAAGCATCATAAGAATTACAGCAATCCTTCAGCATCTGAACTCTCTATGTCTGAATTTTTGCAATAAGAACTCTTGAAAATTAATAGTTAATATCAAAATCAAAAGAGACAATTTTGCTATAATAAATTTTTATCAGAAGTTCATTGATAAAAAATTTAAAAGCAAATAAAAATCAAATGTAAATAAAAATAAATGCATAAATATGGTACAGTACCATACTGTAATAAAAACATGCTGTATGCTTTGTAATAAATTTGTAACAGTATGCAATACAGTTTATTTGAAGTGAGACGAGCAAATGTGTGCACATATACTGGAGTCTTATTAGCTATTTCTGGCTGTTTTACTTTATCTGAACGTTTGCCCCAGGGGACGACATTTACTATGCATTGCATTTTTAAAATAAACCTCTTTATTTAAATGCTGTCTGTTGTGTCAAACAAAGATGTGGATGCAGCAGGTTACTTTGACACGTCTTTATTCCCTTTATTCAACATCTCATAAAATTGAACTCCCATTGCGAACCCCACGTGTGCACCCTCTCATCATTTTTTGATGAGAAATGTCCTGCACTGTATATACTGTACCACATGGTGTAAACATGCAAATTAATGACATTAATTGTTTGGTTCATTCAGATGTATGGTCAAATATTTAGAGAGGATTAGAATGGCTGATTTTATAACATAAAAGTCATAAAAAAGTTATACTGTCTATATTAAATCGTTCCAAAACTGCAAATAAGAAGAACTGTAATTTACGGGTATCCATTAAGTTCACAACCAAGTTACTGAAATAGAAAATAAAATATAAAATAAAACAATGTACTAAAATTACATCATGTTATGTAGGCTAGAAGGGTAATATTAAACAACAAAAAGGACACCCCGTAAAAAGGAGCAGGTCACAGTTTGAAACCATTCTCTTTTAAAGTAAAATGGAGATCAAAACGTTTCGGGCCTTAAAAATTTTTTTAACATTGAGTCCTTTATTTAAACCACATCAAAGTGACAAGCATCCATACCATTTCACATGTATGATTTCAGCAGCAGTAAAATATATTTATTTCATAAAAGAATTACATGTGTATGCAAAATTTGTCATGCTGAACATAAAGGGTTTGTTTCTCAAAGACAGATTAAGCCTATGCTAATTTCAGCCTACAAAAACAAATCTATAATAGATGTATAATGTATACATATAAAAAATATGCAGTTTTCATTTTTTTACTATATATAATATTGAAATGAAGATATAAAGTATTGTATTTGTACAAAAAAAGAAAATCATGCAGTTACCATTTCTTTATCTTAAAATGTGTAAAAAAATGTTTTGGTTACTTAAATGTAAAAAATAAAAATTAAAAAATTAGTTGGAAGTTGAGAGTGTATGAACTGAGGTTGCAATAATGGAGAAGTCAGTTTCAGTGTGACAGTGAAAGTGAGCTTCAGTATGTGCATATTCATATGTTTTCTTATTTATTTTACGGACCATCTGCCCACTAATTTGCATAAATGTGTTATATGGTGCTTCTCCTATACTGCATGGTCTGTTAAATGGGTATTGAGTGTACAGCTAAGGAAATCCAACAGTTCTTTGCATTAGTTAGTATAAACATCTTAAACGCAATAAATCTCAGGAATGACCCACAGTTCTTTAGCTGTTCCTTAGAAAACTTCTGTAATATGATTATGATTACAGTGGTGTATATTAGTATAGATTAACTTGTCCCTTATATAATGTTATCCCATTACATAATGCACCCACAGCTTTACTGACAGAAAAATAAACCACTGAATTTTACATGTGCACATTTTAGCATAAGCCTTTACTACTGATTCAATACTCAGAGCTATAATTGGTACACTGACTCCTCATGTTAGGAATTTTAAAAGACAAACATTTCCAGATTATTTTTAATCTGGAAAAAAATTATGTTAGCAAACGTGCATTTCTGCATCCAGGTTTTACCTGGCAGGAAAACACACCCAAACAGGACTGAGAGTCCACCTACATTGATCTCACTTCCACAATGTTTACAGCTTTTGTTTGTTTTGCGCATATATATATATATATATATATGTATTTTTTTTCTTTTTTTTTTTACATTGGACAGACTTTTGTGAAGAAAAGACGTTTATATTTCCATCCATCCAATCATTTTCATTAATAGATTTATACTTGTCAGGGTAAAGGTGGTCCAGGGCTTATCTCAGAATTATAACCCCTTGATGAAATGCCAGCCTACTGCAGGGTAGCCACACAAAGTCACACAAACGTTCAAACGCTACAGGCAATTTAGTAATGAATTACCTAAAAATGCGTGATTTTGGACCATGGGAGGACACCAGAGCACCCAGAGGAAACCTCTGCAGACATGAGGAGAAACTCCACACAGGCTGAACTGGTTTTAAGGGACCTGTGTGTGTGTGTGTGTGTGTGTGTGTGTGTATCTGAGGTTTATAGAGAACAGATGTATCTGTATTATTCAGCTGTTACTGATTCTGATTTAGTGGTAAAATTGGATTGATGAACAAGCAAAAAAAGAACAAACAATCTTCTGGTTCTGATTGTGATTGTGAATTGAGGAGCCAATATAAAACTTTACTACATTAATTTAACAAACAGTTGAAGTTTCATAGAAACCAACTAGTACAAAACCACAGCATTAAAAAAGATCAGAGAAACCCTGAGAAACATCTCCATGTCTCTGTCTTCCATAACCCCTGGTTTAATTACTCAAAGCCTGAACTGTGCTTTAAACTAGTCCACAAGCATGTTTCAGGACTGACTTTTTCTGGTGGTTAGCAAAAGCCTCCTCTCTCTAGCAAATACCTTTTAGTGTCAGGACTGGTTCAGGCTTGTACAAACTCAGAAACTCTTACTGTCAGTTCACAGCACTGCCTTGCATGGCAGAAACATTGTGTGGATTTACCTAGAAAAAAGGAAAGTGTAAAGACAGGTTAATTCTTGGTATCAAAGCCCTGACACTTTGCTCCATCTACAGTTGAAATAGTCATCCAGGAACTCAACACGTAAACAAATATTTCAAGTGCCAGGAACGGCACACAATTATAAAGCTTTGAAAAAGAGTCTAGAGCTATGCAATGGATTGGATAAAAATGTCTGCCAAGCAGCTAAAATGATAGTGAGCAAAGCTTATCAGATTTCTGCATTTTCTTGTCTTATGTTCTTACCTCCAAATCTTATTCCAAGCAGGATCCCAGTGTTCTGGGAATTTGTGTGTACACACACTCACTGTGTTCACTATATGTAGTGCAGAGTAGACAGCAGGCAGTTTGGGCTTCACAGGTCTGTAAGGCAAAACAGAGGCAGTTCTCACTTGCAGCAGATAGATTTAAATAGAATCTACTTCAACAACAGTCAGATCTTGTTGTTGCAAGACAACTTGTGAAATGGGATGTTTTCAAGGTAAACAAATGATCAAGGTTGACAAATGGTATGTGGTTTGCACAACTGGCAATAGTGGGTGTGAGTGGTACATATTTGCTGTGTACTGAACACCAAGGAATCCAGTATCACCTTGCTTGGCATACAAAAATGTTGATGTCTCAGTTGTGTTCCAAATTAATTAAACACAGTAACAAAAAGCCCTGTGATTAAGAAAGGTTATGCAGCTCTTAAAGAGAATATCATTGCAGTAGTAATTATATTTTCATCAGTATAAATTATGTTCAAACTCTAATTATAGTTCCATCGTGACCTGTTCTGCCAGGCTTTGCACAACTGTATGTTTGCTTTTGTTTGCACTTGCAATTCCTCAGAATTAAACAAGTAAATAATAAGAACATCTTAAAGAAAAAAATTTACACTTTGACAAATAAAAAATTGTTAATGAAATCAATAACAGTTTATGTTTGCTTGTTATTGAGTTCACGGTGGCTTTCCTGGTGCACCCATAACATGTATGAGTCAAGTTAGTGAGAAAAGTCAGTTCCCCAAAGTTAGGGTTGTTAAACAAATTGGCAATGAAGCAGGGCACTGGAAAGACACTATCCAAATAGGAGCATGCAGCTATCGCTGAGATATGGTGAAATGTGCCGCTTGGGAGTGCAAAGACTCACAAGGTTCTCCAAGCCCTGCAGGCAGGACCCCATGTGGAGCAGACAGTCCAGCGTGTCTAGCAGCTGCTCCTGGCGTAAAGTGTAGAGCCTCACAAGGCTGGTATTTGTGCTGCGCTCCAGCTCCCACTTGCAAGTATTGAGGGTTGCTATAGCACACTGCAGAGCATTGAGTCCTACATAGTAGAAAAACACATATTGGTGACCCTGAGAACCACGACTAACAGAATTATGACCATTTATTTGTTCATCGGTTTATTAATAATTATTTCAAATGAGAGTTTACTGATGGAATAGGTGAAAGCACATTGGACTTTCCATATTTGGACTTCAGCTGCCACTACTTTTAATTATGCAATTGATTTGCTACAGCAGTTTTGGCTTAGGGTTCCGTCTAATATTTTTCTTCTACATTGTACAAAGTATTTGTTTCCAGTGCCACAAGGAGAATATTACCCATTAAGAGAATAAAAGGACCATGTATACCATTCATATCTGCAGCATCAACATCCACATACATCCCACTATTTATTGAGTGTCTCAACACCTGCAATAAATAGATAGAAACAAACATTTGTTTTATGACAGTTACGCAAAATGTATAGCAACACTGGTGGTTATATAACATTAACATAGTTAACATGTATTTAAAGGTACACTTACTATGGTTTATTTTAACCAAAAATTAGTTAAAGAAAAATCAGTCAACAGGTAAGAGCCTTTACTTCAATCTTTTATTCCTTCATGCCTTCAGTAATTTCAGTCTGTATAATGATTGGAAAAAAGTTTTAAAAACATTTTAAAAAGAAACTGCACTTTTTTGGCCAGTGTAACTGTAATAGTTCAAGTGGATTAATGTCTTTGTTTACCTCCACGACTCTGACATATCCATTCTCAGCACTGAGGTGTAAGCACGTCTTCCCAGATTTGTCGCGCATATTAACATTGGCGCCTAGCAGGAGCAGATCTGCAACCATCAGATGCTGGTTCCTCTGTGCTGATAAGTGGAGGGCAGTCTGGAACATGAAGAAGCATGTGCTGTAGCTACTTGGCCAATTACCAGAATACCCAGAAATACCAAGATGCAGTACCTGTTCACCCTTTTTGGGCCTTTTTTGCTTTTCATTATGTTACAGCATTAAATCATGATTTATTTAACTGAGATTTTTTGCCACTCATCAAGATTCCCAGTTGTTCCTATTCTTTCACCTTTTTAATAATGAACTTTACTGTACTTCAAGGTACTGTATATTGAACACTATGTAAATTTTGTTATATCCTTGCCCTGGCTGGTATTTTTCAGAAATCTTGTCTTATGGAATGGTCCTTCACGATTTAGTTTTCCTTTGGGAATGACCAAATTAAAAGCAGAAGCTCTGACATGCAAGTATATTTAGGAGATTTGGTTACTTCAGAGGTGCATAGGTGTGTCAAAGCAAGGGAGTGAAAACTTGTGTAAAAGTGACAATTTTAGTGTTATTTTAAATAATTTTGAAAGTTTTTTTTAATTTTTATTTTTTCCCCCACTTTCACATTACAGATTACTTTGTGTTGATGAGTGGCAAATATTCTCACTTAAATACATCATGGTTCCATGCTATAACACAATGAAATGTAACAAAATCAGCGTAGATACTTGGAAAATATCTAGATGAGTGCCAAACATCCTTTGGTAATACCATCATCATTCCTGTGTTGCTGCTCATCTGATTCCCCACCTGCCTGCACCAGTTTTAACATTACTTCTAATGACCAAGAGGAGTAAGAAAGATAGTGAGCAAAAGCAGAGCTAAAGGATAAATTACTTAAAAGACAAGTGGGTGCTGCCATCACAATACAAATTCAAACTCAGGTTAACCTTCCACAGAAACACTGCCAGTTTCAAGATCAGACTGTTTTGTATAGCTTTACATGTATGGTCATGGACCCATTGCAATCACTGTATTTGTTCTGCTCTGAAGTGCTAGCAAACAGTTCTATGAAGCCCATCTATCTACAACAGCCCTTGAGCACCCAACACTGCTTCTATTATTGTAAGATTGATGCATTTTCCAGCAAAAACCGTATGAAGTTAAGTCAAAGTCAAACTTTAGTCAAGCTGAAGAAAGCCACAAGCAGCATTTCTTTTGCTGTCTTTTTGCTATTTGTGGTTAAGTCAAAGAAGCCTCATTCCGTCACTGAGAAACTCATTCTCCCTGCAGCTGTAATTCTGGTGAAAAGATGGTTGATAAGGAAGCAGCCAGTACAATCAAAACTGTTCTATTTCGAGTGGTTCTATCAAGTAATAGAATGAACATGTTTTTGCGGGTTCCAAACAGCTTCCAGACATTTCTGACAAAATAATTGGTATATCACCTAGCAAAAAGTTAATTTTATGAGATGAAAGTAGGAGAAATACAATGATGGCAAATAAACATAAAAAGGAGACAAAAAGGTGACAATGGGCATGGTGCACAGTGCCCCAGCCCTCTGGAAACCAACCCAAGCACAGCAACAGCCACATGTTAAATATTACAGACAGAATAAGGGGTGAATAAAAGTATGGGATGTTGACACTACACCTGATGTTGGCACAGTGACTTTAAATATCCAGGTAATCAATGTAATAGGCTGTGCGCAATATGGAATAGGCTACAAAAGTACAGTGTGGAGCTAAGGGCGAAATGTGTGCATCTCTATTTTTGGGATAGAAAAAAATCCACACATTTGGGGTCCCAGAAAAGGAAGAGAGCTACAGGCCCACGGATTTCGTCATTAACCTGCTTCCAAAGTCGAGCCATCTAAGTCGATCAGGTGCACAGAAATTTGCAATAGAGCAAGGAGGGCTGCTTTTGAAAAATAATAATACAATTTCACCACTATCAGGTAAAGGAACTGATCCTACGCTTGGTGAGACAGATCACCTTGCAGTACAAGAAGAACCGGGTGTACATCTTCCCCAATCTCTGCAAACATCCTGAAGGCAGTCTGAATCCATCAAGAAGAGAAACAAGGCGTACAAGTTGAGATATGGATTTTACTTCCCTGCCTAGTTCATGGTGATCGTGGAGGAAGAGATATTCGACATGTCCTATAAGGCGGAAGCATATCTGGACAAAGCTATAGAAAACTGGTGCATGTGATAAAAAGGAGAACATTAACATGTGGATGAAAGTTAATTGGTCCACATGTACTTAAACTTTATTTTTGTCATGTTTACTGTGCAGGCTTTAAAATTATTCAGATGGAGGGGATAGGAGCTGTTTCTCAAGCTGAGAGCTACACAGTATCAGAAGTGAGTTTGATGGCAACGTGAGCATCAAGGAGCACCCCTGTTGGGAGCACGCAGTGCTGTGGGAAAACAGAAGGCAGGATGGTGGAGCAAGTATGCTGTGTGGTTATTCAGGGGATAGGAAAAAAATTGTTTTATCCCAGTTTTAAGGGAAAACTTTGCTGTTGCGAACTGTGTCTGGAAGTCAGAGGTTTTTAGGTACTTTTTCTGTGTCTAAACAATGCATAGTTGAGCTCAAGTTCTCGGTGCCAGTTCAGTCAAGATGAAAAATACGGTAAAAAGGGGAAGGGTTTTTTGTCTAACTCAAGAGGATACATGCAAAAATGACATGTCTGTACGACACCCATGTTAAACAGAAAAGTTAATCTTAAACTCATTTATACTAATCAAGCCAAAAAAAAACACCAAACCTTTCAAAGATAAACAGTCTCAGATAAGAATGGCAGGTGCTTGGTTATATTTGGGAGATAAACTCAGTTCCTATAAAGTTAGCCAACCTGTATAGTCCAAATTTCGGTGACTTTCCCTTTTTTTCAGAAAATATTCAGGATTATACCCGGTTACTGGTCATAACAGGCGATTGTAGTTGTGTCTTGGACTCAGTTTTGGATGCACAGCCCAGCCATTTTACCACATTTAAATCACCAGCTGTATCATATAATTATATCAGAAACTTGAACCTGGTGGATATTTGGTGTGTCACGCATCTATCTGAATGGTATTCCTATTATTCTACAGTACAGTCCACAAGTCTTATTCTAGAGTTGATATTTTTCCTGAAAAACTCTAATACTTTCTGTTGCTACTTCTACTAAGGACCACATTAAGACCATGCTCCTGTTTCACTGGACCTGAAACTCAACTTGAACAGGGGGGAGTATGTTTGGTGTTTTGCAAATATGTGCCAGAGAAATGATCATTGTTTCTGGCTGAAAATGACAAGGGTGATAGAGAGACTACCGCGGGAGTCAGTCAAAGTGGCCATCAGGGCAGATATCATCTTGCACCAAAGAGGGAAAATAAAGCTGCAGCAAGACTAAATAAAAGTGATTATCTAGCAGTTAGAGATAAAATACACATTAAAAGGATCAAAAGTTAATAGGAATTCAATAAATGGAAACCTCTCAAAAAAATTCACTGAACTAATCAAGACTAAATGGAGACAATTCAAATAAACAAAACAAACATTATTAACTCAGTAGTTAAAACAACCAAGACCATCCCTTGCCATACGTATAATCTGGTCTGAGGCAAGAGACAAGGTATTAACAGATCCAAAAGCAATGAAACACTTTGCTGATTTTTGTGGAAAAGTGTACAGATAGAAAGGCAATATTGTTCTTGATGCAATCAATACCTTTAAACCTTCCTATGTTACACCCTGAGACATCCATCCATCAATGTTAAGTGCTTAATCCTGGGCAGGTTCGTGGGGATCTAGAACCTATTCCAGAATCACTGAGATGTCAGTCCATTGCAGGGTAGCCACCCACTATGGGCAATTTGGAAAGACCAATTAATCTGAAACACATGTCTTTGGGAAGAAACCTTGATGGCTTCAGTGCAGATTTTATAAGAAATCGTACTCTCTCCTTTAATCCTTCATAAGATCACATATTTGACAGCGCAATCCAAATTTCCTCTGACTATGTACAAAGTAAATACAGCTCTGAACCCAAAACCAGAATGAGAACCACTTCAGGTCTTATTGTATCACCCGATCATTCCTACCCTTTTTGAGAAAAACGTTGTTAGCAACATTCTGGCTAACAGAATAAAAGATCACATACACACCGTGATCCTTTGAAGTTTAAACGTAATAAAGCTTGGTGATATATAATTGTTGTTTGTTATATATAGTTTGGTGATTATATAATATCATATATTATATAGTGCTATTACTTTCCCCTTTCCACTGCTACACTTTATGACATGGGCAGTGCTGGGTAGCTTGGCCAGTACATTTTAAATCTGAGTCATGTATTTAATTTACTGTACAGTAAACATGAAGCAAAAACACAAGTTTTGATTCCAGTAGATGTGCAATGAGCATCTAATCAACTGAATGGTCATGTATGAATGCTTAAAAAATCTGGATATGGAATTATGTTTATTAAATGGATTAAAATTATGTATGCCGATTGTGAACAAGCATTAATAAAAACATCAGGAGTTATCAGCATCTTTTAGCTTGTACTGTGGCGCACACAAGGACTGCCCTTTGTCTCTATTTTTTTTTGCAGCAGCAATGGAACCACTAGCCACAAGCATCAGACATTATCCTGACATAGCTTTTATTATAGTACATGGCTGTCTATAACAATTATGACTTAATGCTTATGGAATTTTTCTGTAAATTGAAGATCCAGAAAGTTCTGTTTCTTCACTGCTATACCTACTTGAGACCTGTCCAGACTTTGCAGTGAACTGGGAGAAAGGCAAGTTAATGTCATCTGACATGGATGCATCATTGTTGAACACTACCCACTTCAAAATTGCCCAGAGATCCTTCAAATATTCAGCTATTATCATTATAAGAGATACAGAAGCATTCCTGAAAATAAACTAGCAATGGAAAATGGAGCAAATCAAAATCTACAATTCTGAATAACTTCATTCTTCATTCAGCCTATGTCTATGACTAGTAGGATTAGCCCAGTCAAAATAGTTGTACTCCTAAGATTTTTATATCTGCTTCAACACATTACCACCTTTATGCCACAAAAATGTTCAACAAATTAGAATTAATGACAGTATGGAATCAAAGGACTCATACAACAAGTTGAATGAAAAATATATTAGATAAAAAGTAAATAAATCTATTTGCAGAGTCTGGCCATTTTTCTCAACCACAGTATCAATAATTGGCTTTCTGGTAATAATAATAATAATAATAATAATAATAATAATAAATGGGTGATATGCAGAATATCCATCTTAATAAATTGAGGATTATACTACATTGTTGTAGATGAGGTTGTACTTGAGCTATATTGAAAGGGATGTTGGAGAACATTTGACAGAAAAGGTTAGGAACCACTGGTGCAGATGACTAAAAACTGACTGCAGGATTTTTCATGAAGTAAATTAGATTTATGTTGTAAATTAAGATCTCATCTTCATCCAATTTTTTTCTCCAAACCAAACTTTGATAAATAACCAAAATGATAGGGCTCATTTTTGTATACATCTTAAAAAGGACATATTCTCTTACCTTTCCCTCTCTGTCTCTAATGTCTATCTGGTTGAGAGCTGCCATCCTTTTAGCAATGACAAGCACCAGGGCCCTCTTGCCTTGTGCCACTGCAGAGTGAAGCAGCCTGGAAAGACAAGGAACCTGTGAGTACAAAAACTTTAATCCTGTAGAAGGGGGCCTGGGGGCATCATAGAGCTATAGGTGTAGCTTACTTAGAACATTCTCTTATCTGCCCCTTTGTTAATATCTGACACTTCATATAAAGTGAAGAGTGCCTTCTTCTCACCTTCATCTATGCTGGAATAGAGACAGTAATTAAACAAAAAGCAGATGCAACGTTAAACATTAGCATACCTTTATTGAACATATTGTTTAAATATTGAAGGGTAAACATGGAAAAAAGATGTGAACCCTTAGACTTAGTGAAGGGATGAAACTTCATTAGCATCAGTAGCCTCAACTGCATGTTTCCTTGATCTTCTGATAAAATCTAAACAGCAGTTAAGAGCTGTTTTGGCCCATTCTTCTTTACAGAACTTTTTTCAGTTAATCTACATTTCTGGGATGCCTTGCATGAATAGCTTGCTTCAGATCATCCCACAGAATTTTGGCCAAATTGATGTCAGGACTCTGACTTGGCCATCTGAATGAAAAATTGTTTCTATTTAAGCCACTGTGTCATTGAGGTCACTGTCACGACCCTATTTCTACTGTTACATTTTAGACAGATGCCGTAATATTCTTCCGTGAATTCTTGACCAAACTCTGAATTCATCATTTCCTCAATTTTTTAGGCCATAAGGCAGCAAACTAGCCCTACAGCATGAGACGCGGGATAAGGTTTTGGTGTCGGTATGCATTGTTTTGTATTCTCCATGCAAAACACTGTGATCTTCTATCAAAAGGTTCAACTTTGTTCTAATTTCCTGTGTGGCAATATACCATTTGCATCACTCCAATTTACTCACTTCAGACTTATGTACACAAGGTATGGTATCAAGTGCAAGAAATGCCTGCAGACTCTTAACTACCATCCTGGAGTTCTTTGAGCCCTGTCTGAGCTTTGCACAACTTGATCTTGCAGTGATCTTCATAAGATCCTAGGGACAGTAGTACTGAAACTTCTTACATCTGTGCAGTTTCTGAATGACTGGCGACTGATGGAATACCTTTCAGGTGTTCTTCTGAGGTCCTGTTAAAGCGCTTTTAAATGGGAAACGGCACATTTATGTTGATTTCTGTTGCGAACAGCAGGTACGCACATTTTCCATTGACCTTGAAAAGTTAAACAATATTCAATAATAGGATGATGATGTATGATTTTGTGAGTACTACTTGTTTAATCTTATTGAAGTTCTCTTGAACATCAAATTACAAATAACACTTTATATCCTTTTATGTACAAATACAAGTAATAGAAAGGTTTCTCAATTTTTGTCTCACAACTCTTTTAATTTTAACTCTTTTCATTTTTTGACTATGTTGTGGGAAAAGCCATTTCTTTTGAATAAGTTGCCTCTGTGACTCAATAATGCTCCTAAATAAAGTCCTTCCCTGAAATTCTTGCTCAGGATGTGGGTGTATACTAAACTTTTTAAGCAGTGAAGCACACAGATGAGTATCTTCACTGAGTAATGCATTTCATGATGTAAACGCTAGGAGTCTACAGCTTTCACTTTGCAAAAGGTTCTGTGTATTGGATCCACGATTTGAGAATGAATCAGACCAGTTTTATAGTAGGTACAGTTTCTAAAAACTTGAAGAGTTAATCTCTGCTTACGCAGCATTAAGATCGCAAACATGAAATTACTTGTCTGTTGTGTCAGCAAATTTAAAGTGATTGTCTTTCATATCTTCTCACTGACACTGCATGGCTATATTAGAACACAAAGGTTCAGTGCAGCACGAAATTAAGCATTTTATTTTTCATGATATTAGTCACTTATAACAGCAAGGTGATAACTATGTGGCAGATCAAATTTTAACTTTGTCTTACCCTCTTCCAAATATAAACCACTGACAACAGCCAGTTGTCACCTGGACAGAGAAGTTGTGGACAAATGAGGCAGAAGAAGCACTGCAGAACTACTTTGAGGAAACAGATTGGCAGATGTTCATTCATATGGTGAGGATGCTAAGGGTCTCAATCACTGTTTACCTGACTACATCAATTTTTGTGTTGACACTGCGGTCCCCACAAAAAACACATTGCTTCCTTGAACAACAAAACACTTAAAAGGCCTCCTAAAGAATAAAGAGGAGAATGAAGGAGGTATTCAGATCTGATGACAGAGTCTGGCTTAAGGGGGTACAGCAAGAACTAAAAAAAGCTCTGTGGGAAGAGATAGTCTGTAGCAAAAGCAACAGCACAACAACCTGAAGGAGGAATAGAAAGGTGTGGGCAAGATCACAAACAGGCTAGAAACAGTCTGAAAAGGAGGCCATAAAGGGAACTCTGGACCAAGCAAATGAGCTAAATCAGTTCTTAGACATATTCCACTTAAGTCCACTCACCCCCTTCCACGCTCTTCCCATTAAATGTATTACCAGAGTGGACCCCCCTCCCCACCCCCTGCATTTTTGCAGAGACTCCCCACCACTGACCATCACCGAGAACCAAGTGACGAAAGGACTGAAGAGACTGCACCCTCATTCCAGTCCCCAAGGGAAAAGTCACCTGTGAGTCAAAGGACAACAGACCCATGAGTCTCATATCTCATGTCATGAAGACCCTTGAGAGGCTGGTCCTAGATTACATCAGACCCCTTGTAAAACCACCTGGCCCTCCTGCAGTTTGCCAACCAGGACCAAACAGGAATGGATGATGCAATCAGCTAAATGCTCCAGAAGGTCTATTGCCCATGGAGAAAGCTGGCAGCACCTCTCCAGTGCTTTCAACACCATTTAGCCAAACCCCTTAATGGATAAACTCACCAAAAAGACTATGAATACCATTGGTGCCCTGAATAGTGGACAATCTCACAGGCAGTTAGCAGTTTGTCAGGCTTTGGGACTGTATGTGTAACACAGTAGTGAGCATCACAGGTGCACCCCATGAAACGGTATTGTCCCCATTCCTGTTCTCCCGCTACACCTCTGACTTCAAATACAGGTCTGGGCAATGTCACTTGCAGAAGTTCTCTGAAGACTCTTCAAAAATGGGGTGTATACAGAAAGCTGATGAAGGACCTTGTTTCATGGTGCAAATTCAATCACCTCCAGCTACATATCAACAAAACAAGGCAGCTGGCGTTTGATCTTCACTCAATTACTATTCAGGGTGCAGATGTGAAAGTTGGTGTAGATCCTACAAGTACTTGGAAGTTCATATCAACAAGATACTGAATTACTCAGAACTCACACTATAGGAGAAAAGACAGAACTGGTTGTACTTTTTTTTAGAAGGCTTAGGTCCTTTAATGTGTGCAGCAACATCTTCCACATAGTCTATTAGACCATAGTCAGCATTATGTTCTGAGGAGAAAACATCACTTGTGCCAAGAGATGCAGACTTTTTGTCAAGAAATTGTCAAGAAAGTGGGTTCTGTCAGGGGCCAGAGCCCTGATTTGGTGGAGGCCATGGCACAGGTCAGGATGAGGGGGAAGCTACGTTGCAAGATGGACGTTGCTCTCATCTCCTAAATGAAGTGATAGCCATGAGCTCTTTAGCCACCAGGATAGTGAACTGTAAGAAGTGATTCTGATGGTCCTTCTTACGATTAGCCACCTGCCTTCATATTGCCACATAAAGACCTGCCAGATTGTATTTCTGCTATTTATGAGTTATTCATTTAGTTTTTTGCTTATTTATTTATTGTTACATATTGTATATTGTATATTCTGAACATTTTGTGTTATGTGTCCTGCTGTATGCTCAATTTCCCTGTGGGGATCAATAAAGTGCTATTCTGTCCTGTCCTTTCCTTTCTTGTATATTAAGACAACAGAGGTTTGGAAAGTTACTTAATTAAGCAACTCACAATCCAAGTGCAGGCTTCATTTAAATAGTGGAGAACTCTGGGACACCCAAAAACAGTAAGTTCTTGTAGCTCTAGATAACTTGGACTGTATAAGAATGATGTACAATCAAACACAAACAACTTACGTTCTCCCCTTGTTGTCCACAGCCAAAAGATCATCATCAGAAACTGTTCTCAGCAACATCTCTTCCTTCTGGAGTTGCAACCAGAAAAAGGAGTTTCCATCCCAGTCTTTGGCAAGGTCATGTGACCAGTCTTCCCGGCGCTCCCAGCCCTTCTCCTTGCTGCGTCCCTCACTGTGATATGGACGGTTGTAGGACAGGGTGTTGTGGGGAGAAAATTCCTGCCATTCAGTGTTTTTGTTTGAGAAAGCTGTGAGTGGATGAGTACTGGAAAATCCATCTTCCACATTTCCAGTGTAACAATCTCCCCACATCCTGAGAGAAGGGGCTACGTCTTCTGTGGACCAGGGGGAAGGGGTGAAAGGACAGGCTACAGAAAGCACTGGGGAGATGCAGTGTTTCTCAGGGAACAAACTCTTGGGCTCTTGCTCACATTTAAGAAACTGGTCCTGAAAGAGGGAGTTTTCTGCCCTGGAACCTGTCTGGCAACCAGAGAATAATGAGGTTGAAAGGGTTTCCCTGGAATGTTCATTGGGCTTACTAGCCTTGAGGTCTTCCTCCAATACCTCAACTATTATGGAAAGATCCTCCAGGCTTTGCATTTGTTTTTTATTCTGGAGAAAAATAACATATAGATTAAAATTTTAAAATAAGTTCTCCATCATCACAGTTGTTACAAATCCTTATTACTTCATCAAATTGCCTTTTTTGTATTGTCTTTATTTTTATAATCATGCTTAATACTTATTACAGCCGTTTTAGTTGTACCTTAGCCTCTGCACATTACACTGGATTTAGTGAATTCAGCCAAGGCCTCACACATCTTAATATGAAAGAATGACTCACAAGTGGAAGCAGTTTTTTTTTTTACTGACGCTCTTCAGCAAAGGAAGGACACGGAGATGACTAGAGTGCAGCATACAAAGTCATAGTTACTGAAGCTTTCCATAACATAAGAAGAAAAGTAGAGCAGGGATTTCTTTCAGAATAATGATCATTTTAAGTGACTCTTTTAAATGTTCCGATTACACTTAAAGGTTGTTTATATTTGTTCTTTGCATCTGGTGATGGCATTAATCATAGGGGATTACTATTACTTTATTTCAGCGATTTCATAACAAAAATATTTTGTTAGTGCCATCAAGTTGAAACCAACAGGCATGGTTTCCAATGCAATGAGAAGTAGAAGTGGTTTGCCAGTGTCTTCTTCCATACATGTTTTTTGAGGGGTGCAAACATGAGGAGAACTTACAAACTCCACACACCCTGAGCTGGATTCAAATCCCATACCAGGTAGACAGTCCCAGAGCTGTGAGGCACTGGCTTAATGAACTTTGCCACCGTATTTCTTAACAAAACTACAACTGATTGTTTAACTACTGCATATCAAAAAAGACTCTCTTATAAGAATTATTTTACCAATGGTACTTGCTGCATGTAGGATTGGCTTTAGGAACTGGAGGTTGGTCTGTTTTCTTCTTTGAAGCATGACTTAGCTTACTCTTATTAAAGTACAAATTACAAATATGAAAATGCTCCAGGTAAGAGACTCCAAATGTGAAAGATTTCACTAAGAAACGTTTCAGTGCAAGACAGCCCTAGTTTCTCCAAATCCAAAGACACTAATCATAGATTTTGATTTTTAAAATGAACACACACACACAACTGAATATCAAAAAACAGCATTTACACTGGCTTTCTAGGAATAGATTTCTATAATACGTATATATTTTCTAATTCGGCGAATTCCTCCCACTCTTCCAGGTAACAAAACCAAGACACTGGTGCCCTGGAGCACTTACATTCATCTAGGATGAATTATTGTCTGATTAGGGTATTATTACGAAGAAACCATGGCAAAACCAGAATTTTCTTCACAGAATTCTAAACTCACCAGCTTACTGCGACAAGCTCCACTTGAATGTACACGCTTTTTCTCCCCTGTAAGAAAATAATAAAAAGTGGATATTAAAACATATATTAAACTATGATGCACTTTAGAGATGTACTTCCTGACAAGGACAGTACCTGATGTCTTTCCTGTAGTCCCCTAGAGAGAGAGAGAAACAGAAAGGTTTTAACATAAAATTACTTGTAAATAAGATACAAATAATATGTATGCATTGCACATCAGCTATTTTAGATGAGATTTTTCACTAGGAAAGAATTACAACAACAAGAGGCATCAAACCAATTTCTGACATGTGTACAGAAAATGTTTAATCTAGAAACTGAATTACCGGCAGTGCCAAAGGGTCTATTCCTTTGGCTATCCTTATTTTTCTAAGCATGTCTCTGACCGGCATTCTCACTCGGACTCCCAGGTATCCTTTCGCAGATTTAGGCTGTAACAGCTTGGAACCTTTGGACAAGGAGGGAAGGAGGATGTGAGTAATGCACCTTAGGATGCAAGGATTTACTACTGCTCTATATACAGAAATTAATGCTGCATTTTCGTATATTAGTAGTGAATAACTATTGCGTTATATTACTAAATACTAAAAGGTGGAGGTTGTTTACTGCTAAAAGTGCTTGTAGGTCCGCATCAGTAACAAACTGCACTGGTCACACAACGCAGTTGTACTGTACTTTCTTAGAAGGGTCAGGTTTTTCAGCATCTGCAGCGACATCCTCAACATGATCTACCAGACCACAATAGCCAGTGTGATCTTTCATGCTGTTGTGTGTGGGGGCGTCACATCTGGTAAGAGGCACAGACTCGAAAAACTTGTCAGGAAAGGGAGTCCTGATGTTGACCAGATCCTTGGTCCTGGCCGTAGCAGAGACCAGGATGAACAGGAAGTTACAGTCCATCATGGCTAAATGCACAATTTAGGTGCATCATCCACCTCCATAAAACCACACAAGGACTTCTTAACTGTTACATGTCTCAGATCATGAAACTTCTTGTTTTGCTTTACTGCAGCTGGTAATTGTTTTTTTCTACTACTTGCATTGTACTTAATTACTGGTTATTTATTTGTTCTGCACTGTCTGTTTAAGCTGCTATTTTAGTGAATTTGCCTGCAGGGATTAATAAAGTTATATTCTCTCCTATAAAATAACGTTAGTTGAAAAATATATCAAAATAATAATATAAAATAACTTAAGTGCTAGTAATTCCGACGCCCCGTACTTTGAGAAAGTAAAACGTGAATTATTTAAATTTAATTTTACACCATGCCTTCAAAATCTCAGTGAGGAAGACTAGGGAACGTGGCACGCGAAACAGGCGTACGGATTGTCGCGATGTTTTGTAAGACGCTGACGACGTTCCTGCACGTGGCAACGTGGCTCACCTTTGACAGCAGTTCGCGTTTTCTGCAAGTCTGTCCCCATAAAATCTCCATCCTCCAAGGTCTTGGGCGGACTGAGCGCACAGACCGGTGAGTCTGGCTCTGTTTGAAGGCTTGCAGGTTCAGCTGGTATTGGTGAACGGTCGCTGGGATATAAAGCAAAACCACAGGCTCGGAGCATCTTTACTTCACTTTCTCCCTCGGGTCCGACTCTGCCGATGGTCAACAAGCAGCCGTGGAGATCAGTCCGCCACCCGCGGGACAAAGGCAGTAGAGGCTCCGAATCACTTAAACTTCATTGGCATGTTAGCAACAGCTAAGAACCAAGGACAACGGGACGATACAGGGTAGAGAGTCTCTAAGGCGCCAGTGGCAGGTAGGACAGGTGTGTGCAATATGACATAAGGGGCGTTGCTTCGTCTGCGACAGCTCAGGTCCACACTTCCCGTTTCCTCCCGACTTTCTCCGCGTTTTAATGCCGCAAATCTTGAAAGCTTAAACTTAACACGGCTAGCTTACATTTGCAGCATTATTTCCTCTTCTCTTCTGAGAACCTAGCAAAGTAATGTAAAATATAAACAAATACATTTCCTCATCTGATGTACGGATTTCTGTTTGCATTACAACGTTTCATTTAGTAAGTTTAGAAAAAAAAATCTTTCGTGAAATGTTTGCGCCGAGATTTATTTAGGTCTTTGGCGCCGCTCCGTGACTACAAAAAAACATGCCAAGGTGTTCCAGAAGTTACAGTAGTAAACGTCCTTCTTATTCGTGGTTTGCTTTATTAGGAAACCAAAAGGAAAAGTTCATTCCGCAACTGGTAGAATGCCAGAGGTTTCTGAATTTAAAAGGAACAATCGATGATTTTAATGAATGCATAAGTCTTCCCCTGTAGTTAAGAAAATTTTGAAGACAGAGTATTACACACACGTTCGTGCACAGAGTATCACTCCTAACAGTTTGTCAGACACTGGGGGTTAACGAATATTATCAATAGTATGGAAGATATACACAGTATTTTGCGCCTCAACTGAATGATGGAGGGGATATTCCCCTTCTGCTACTGCTGTGTACAGTATTGTAGCATCTTCTACTATTGCTGCTGAAGGAAGCTTCTGGAGTCAAGATTCCTAGAAACTCCTATTTATTAGGTTTGCATCATTAACAGATAAGTTAGGTTCTAACAGGTCTTCACACCCACCAACAGAAAATAAAAGTAACAGAACACCCCTTCCATTACTCACATGTACAGAACCTTACGGAGGGCACCCCACTACCCCTATTCCCGTCCTACGGTGGGGCCTTCTGTCCCACATTTCTCAGAATCCGCTTTACAGAACTTATGCCTAAGTGGGTGGAACAACCAATTAAACATCAACATTCCAACTGGGGTAACTCAACTATGCACTCTAAAGGACTATTTACACCAACTTGACAGCACCGTTACAGTATTATGCAGGTTGTTTATTTCACAAAGGTTGTCCAGGCAAGTGGTTGACATGGGAGAAGACAGAGTGATGATCTGCAGAGCAGATAAAGCCGCTTTCTAGCTTCTTTTTAGGCTTTAATCATGAAGCGGTGCCAGGTGATGGTTAAAATGGGCTACAACATGTCAGAAACACCATTATTCATTTGTTGCATAGCTGACACTATTTTATAAAGTAACATGACTTATACTGGTGCAGTTGAGGGTATCAGGAGGATAGCTAGGAAAGAATATTTATATATTTAAATAAATGAAATGTTTTGTAGGCCCCTAAATGCATCACCACCATTCTACCCCTCTAGTCATGGCCCTGGGTATGGCAACTACCATACAACCAAAGTTGTTCCAGTAGCAGCCATGAGAAGGACCTGAAAATCCAATCTTAACTGTAGTTGATGTGGTTGACTGTTTTTCCCTGAAAAGGAACTATAGAACTAAGCCTCCTAAGAAAGTAAAGGTGACTCTGCCTTTTTTTGTGCAGGGCCTCAGAGTCTTGCATGTCCACTCCAGCATGTGGTCCTGTGTCTTGTTCACTGAACCGTGTTACTTAACCTCCAGGTACTTTTATGTCCCCAGTAATAATAGTTGGATTCCCGTGTGATGGGGGGGTCAAATTCACATTATTTTTATACATTGTTGTGGGAAAAAAATATTTGCCCACTTCCTGATTTCCCATGTTATTGCATATTTATCACACCAAATGGTTTCAAATTGTTACACAAAATGGAAATTAGAAAAATTAGGAAAAGGGAACTGGAGTAAACACAAATAGCACAGTTTTTAAATTATTACTTAATTAATTTAAGGAACAAAATTATCCGACAACTATATATCACCCATGTGAAAAGGTAATTGTTCCCTTAGGTATGTAATCCACCAGTTAAAATTCAGTTGATCAGATTCAGCTGATTGAACACAGTCAGTCTTAACTGCAGCAGCTCTGTTAAATCTGAACCTCACTATATACTGAATCTTACTATGAGAGTGAAATCACCACCACAAAATTTCTACAAGAAAAAGGGGAAAAAAGATGTTGAAATATATTAGTCTGGAAAGGGTTGCAAAGTAATTTCTAAGGTCCTGGGATTCCACTGAACCACACTGAACTGTTATCTCCAGATGGAGGAGACTTGGAAGAGTGGGTAAAAATTAATGTCAAAATTAGTTGAGATTGAGCTTTATAGATATAAATTTGTCTATTTATTCATTATAACGGTGTGGGCAGCACAGGGTTGTGGTGGTCTGCAGTGTCTATGTAAAGTTTTAACAGAGGGAAGGCGTGGAAGTAGAATGACTGGGAACATTTTTAGAACTCCAAATGTTTTCAGTTCGTGTTTTCACAAGTTATCTTTAGATTGTAGGGTTTCCTGTATTATGAGGGCTGAAGTGTACAGGCTAGAATGCTTCAGGAGAGGGCGCTATTGTATCTTTTTTAACATAGGATTTTTCTTCACTGGACCATATTTCTTAACGTTAAGTTGCAGATATTTCAACAAGCAATAACGATTTGTACGGATTTCCAGTGCATCTTTCATCAGTCACTCCCATTTCTTATAGATACATTGCACATAAAGAAAAGAATCCATTTCCATTGTTTCATAAAAAGACAAAAGACTATTGAAATTGCTGCGCTGATGCAATGCAGTGCATTCCTTTGAAAAATGGATGTCTAAAATGAGATGCATAATACAATTGAAAAATGCTGTCCAGTAACTGATATCAAGTATGTACCAGATGTATAAATAGTTGACTGCACAAGATAAATATGAGTATAATTTGCAAAGGTGACAGGCTGTTATGTGCACTTTCCCTTAAACCATTTCCCCAAGGAACTGATCATTATCATGCCATAAAACTTAAAAATTCCCACAGAAAATGGGAAGATCTGGATCCAGACAGTTAAACTGGTTTAGTGAGTTCAATTGCTAAAACCTGTTTTTATGTTTCAATTAAGTAGACGTCCTCCAAACAGACACCTTCAGCCTGTGGAACCAAATATTCCTTGTGTTTAGGTAATACGCTTTAGCTGCATACAGAAAGGTGGGAAGGTGCTTATTGGATGAGATACGTTCTGTGTGTTCTTAAACAACTAGCATAAATGGTATTAGTGCTTACTTTGTGGTGCTTATTATTTGCCTTAAAATTCATGTCTGTGCAGAACAAAAACCTATTTAAATCAATTTAATATTGTAAACTGATCAACAACAGCAATGCCAATGAAAAGAACAGGCATCGTTCGGCATTGGACTTGTGCAAGGATGTGAGCATGACCAAGGATTCGCTCAGTATGCATTTTTACTTGGTGGAGGGCAGTAAAATGCTAAGGCAATGTGTGGATGCAGACAAAACTTACTTTCTTGTGTAATTATTAATCTAATTCAGTTGTCTGCATGGCTGCTCCAGAGCACAGTGGTAAATAGTCAAAGCCAGTTGTGTGTGTGTGTGAGAAAGAGATCAATGCACATGAGTCATATTAATTCAGTGTTTTTAAAGGGTAATTACAGAAACTGTGGTTATTACAGCATCTTGTGTCTTTTTATGAAAGAATGAAACATTATTAAAAATGTAAAATCTGTTTTGTTTGTAGTACCTGATGGTTATAGTGAGATCATCGTACATTTCTGTGGAAGTTTGTTAACAATGCCTGAGGAAAGTGATAGAGCAAGGTGCTGCACTTATTCATAAAGGTCTGGCAAAAGAAAGTGGTGAAACCCCTTTGTGCTTTCAAACAAATAAAAGGGGAAGTTAATATGACGCCAGAAGATGTTGGCTAATTTCTTTATCAAACAGGCTGACACTAAAAACCTGTAATTTTTTTTTGTCTTTTATGGTGTTTCTTTTTGTAGATCTCATGTTGTAATGCTTGGAATATTTGTTGTAATAATTGGAATGCAGTATTCTTAATGGTTAAGAGCTAAAGAAATTGTTTTTTTTCCTTTTATCATCCAAAAGGAACAAAAAAACTGTACCCTTGTCTCTGTGTAACGTGTAATTTATTAATCATTAATGAAATGGAAAAAGATGTCCCTGAAGTAAAGCCATTAATTGGAAGGTGAGCAATTTATGTACTATAAGTAACGTCTGTGAAAAATTCAAGGGGTTGTTGAGCAGACATCTGTCAAATTAATATATGGAATAACATTTAATAGGCCAGTTGTGTGAGACTAGGTGAGGCAAAAAACACCCTAAGCTATGAATTACGGAGAGCAGAAAGATCATATGTGTTGTAAAACTTTTAATTACTTCCACACCAGTAGTAGTCAGTAAATGTGTATCTACATTTTGAAAATGTGTGTATTATGTGTGGGTGTGTATGTCTGGGTTTGAGCATCTCTGTGTTTGTGTGAGCACATGAACATGTTTTTCTGGGGCCATGACTGATAAGAGGAAAGGTACAAGGCGGTTGATGTGAACTTGTCCGTGTCACTCTATCGCATTTGGGTGAAGTTGGCCGGGCACCACTCAAAATACAGAGCAATAACTGACAGTGATAGCAAAACACAGTTCCAGGGAAATCCGCACACTGTCTGATCACTCTGCAAACAGTCAGGAACAGTTACGGTGGTTTTGAATCAGTTTTTTTTTTTTTTTCTAATTAGTAAACATCTGTTTAAAAGAGATCAGCTTCATCATGTGGTTTCTTGAGTTTAAGACAGTTTTCTTCAATAACAGGCACAGTATACAAAGAACTTAAGTTATGAGTTGAGATAAAATCTTACTTTTGGTAAGAAGTAAAACATTTTGGCTCTTTTTTTTTGAAAAATGCAGTCATACTTTGTTTCAACTGTATCTAACGTTTCACAATGGATGCAGTTCCCTCAAAATATTTTCCTTTGTTATTTGTGGACCTTGGGGGAAATAAACGAAAAACTCTCAATTTTGCA
The DNA here is from genome assembly GCA_900497675.1 of Arapaima gigas. Classification (NCBI taxonomy): domain Eukaryota; kingdom Metazoa; phylum Chordata; class Actinopteri; order Osteoglossiformes; family Osteoglossidae; genus Arapaima; species Arapaima gigas. The sequence continues at coordinate 3,130,584 of UFQX01000053.1, forward strand.
TTAATTATACATTTAATTCAATTAAACATTTATCGAATTGAATATTTTTGTAGCTTGAAGAACATTCAGAATCACTGAAATGTTTAATCTAAGCTTAAGTTTGTTCAAAAGATATAATTTCCACATGTACAGTCACTTGATATCGATTTTGACCTTATTCAACAGTTCAGTCACAACATTTAGACTTAAGGTGGAACAGAAAACCACGGTTGGAAATTGGGTGTATAGTCAATTCATGAGGATGCAACAGTTGCATGTTTATATGTTTGCCAATCATAATAGATTTTGAAGCTGAAAACTTTGTGTCTTTGCATCCTTAGTTAACAGTCATGAAATTAGAGTTGAGGAAAGTCTCAGCATGATGTTTCTATAGTTTTTGGAGTATTTAAATAGGGTCTGTAATGGATGAATGACTATAGGCATCTTGGAAGAGTATAGCTTTTTTCTGATGGCAGTTTTGATAAAGCATCCAAAATGTTAAATTGTCCTGTCTCTATTTGTTCCATCAGATAATTAGTTATCATGTGCAGACACTTCTTGTTTGCTGGGAATGTGATCAGATTAAACAGACAATACTGCTACATCTTATTATCTTGTTATCAGTGGTATGAGATACAGATTAGATGGCTGGTCCTTTAAAATTGCTGAAGTGGGGATAGAGTGATAAATGTGATTCAGCCTTTAAAACAAGTGCTGTGATAAGATTTTTTTCTTTTTCTTCATTTCTAATAAGTTTTATTTCTCCTTCCTACAATGCAAGTTAAATTTAGATACCTTTTGGTGGAACTCAGAAAATGCACAAATTTTACAGAAGTGAGGCTGATATGGGGGCAAATCAAGGGTCGAGGAAGTAGAACTTACTACCCATTTTTCTGGATGGGATATTGTTTGGTACCTCAGAGGGACAGTAAGCAGAAAATAGAACTTGTATAATCAAGTCAGCATCTAGTTCAGAATTAAGACTGTCTCTGTGTCACTATGTGAGAAGAGCAATCTGTTAAAATATATTGAACTGAATTGAATTGTACTGAAAAATACTGGACACTGTTTTAAGAGCTCGTATTTTCTGCACTTCCAGGCTGTTCAGTACCATCTTACACGGTAGATAAAATACAATGATACACAAGAAAAAGAAGGCTTTTTCATAACTGAAGAAGGCTTGGCAACCAGTAAACTTGTTAATGACAATTATGGTTCTTAACAGCTGTGACGTCCATATTTGTCTCCACTTCTTGAGGGGAAAAAAATATTGCAGAGTGATAACATTCACACACCGAGTCAGACAGTAAAGGCAGTTTCGTGTAATGAGTTCATCTAAAATGCATGTTTTTGGAATTTAGAAATAAACCAGAACATTTGAAGGAAAGGTTCAAGGTTTTTGACTCAGACCTGATCTCAAAACAAGCTTTCCTCAAAACATCAACTGAGTGAGTGCGCAAAACTCTATCAGCTTTCCCCCCAAATTTCGTTTTTTATTCTAACAGCACAACTGAATCACAGGACTGTAGAGGCAAAAACAGCAACACAGAGAAGCAACATCAATTGTAGGACATCCAGAAGTGGCCACATACCTCTGTCCTGAAAAAATCTGCATATTTCTTATGAGTTAGATGGATTAAATTTTAACTTTATCTGACACAAGATAATTCACCATTTCAGTGATCCATACAGAGAGCAAAGTTTCAATGCTGACCACAATAGTGTAATGCTCTCAAACTGATTAAAGAAATAAAACTAACACAGGGCATTCAGTACAATATTAAACAGACTTTATCCAGACCTACCTATAATTACAGTGGCATCACGTGTGATAAAGTTTAACCCAGTCATACAGTGTGTCTTATTGTTAGACAAGTCAGAGTACTGTGGCCTCAACTCTCATGTGGCTCAAAGGTGAACTGTACCTTTAGGAAGTCAGACTATATTACACCTTTTGTTGGAGAAACATTTTTTCTTGGGGGGGAAAAACAGGTGCATTATGTTGAATTGTGCATGCACACAACAGTTTCTGGTTAACTTGGGGAAGAAAAGGGGTTTTCCCAGCCTTTTTATCCAGCAGCTCCTTCTCTACAATAACAACTGTCCTGCTGAGAAAAGAAGTAGAACTACAGCAAACCTGCACTGCTAAATTAACAGAATCATGCACACCTATCTGCACAGTTCATTACATTATTAAAAGAAGGTTTAACATTTCCACTGCTGTTGAAATATTCTGTTTAACCTGGGCAATGGCTTTGGTTTCATGGGTCAATTTATTTTCATTAGCTCATAATAGCAGGTTAATCAGAATTTTTGATAACATTCAAGGAAGTTTGCTTCTAGTTCCTGCAGCTAGTCCTAGCTGTCACACTTGTCACCTGTCTAGTCTGGATCCTATTCCATCACTCCTTAGTATTGTTGCAGGGGAAGAACATTCTCTGACATGGGATGTTTTATATGCTGCTGATGCACTAAGGTGTCAGCTTCTGTAAAGGCAGAAGCAACTGGAGAATAGTAAATGTCCATGGATAAAATGGCTGCCCACCATGAAGCAAAGTAGATTCTGGAATTTTTAACTGGATATACGAAAGTAAACAGTATGAAAGCAGCTGGTGTACAACAAGATTTCCAGAATCCTGATTATTCATGGTTAATTATTGAGTGTTAATTATTCCACAAGTCTGCAGTAGTTTAACAAAGTGTTTAGCACGGTCACCTTACATCACCTGGATTCATATCCACACTCTTGCTGCAGTTTACTGTGAAATAAACATTACCCTGCTGAATAAATAGGTGAATAATTTTTAAGACTTTAGTACACAATCCACAGACTGTAATTCACATTCCAGAAAGGTATCAGGTAAAGGAATAATAATAACAGTTATTAACATTAAAGCAAGCATACTGGTGTCTTTGTAAACGGTTCGTTTTCATTCGGGAATCATTCTCTCGGGTTTTACATGGAAGCGGGCATCACTGGCTGCAGCGCATTTCAGTGACCAGCAGAGGGGGCTGTACAGGTTCCAGAGACCAAAAGCAAAGATTTTCTTACCTGAACAAATAGAATTATTTTCCTTTAAATATATTTGCTACACGTCCCCAAGGTAAACTTTCGTTTTCATGTTCAGAGAAAACAACTGGATTCACTCGCAATCACTTTTGTTAAAAATTATTTTCAAAAAGTGACCGCATTTTCTGTGGATGTAGTTTGGAAACTTTTGTTTGAAAATGCAGCAAACAGGCGACATGTAAAATAGATTAAAATATTTGCTCCTTGTCTATCTGAATTTAATTTAATCTGGATTCACTTTTCACTATGTTCTTCATTTTTTCCCTGCCAGTATTGTGAGAGCCAGCTGTGCATTTCTTGCCTCTGTCGTGACAACTAATATAACCGAGAAGAAATGAAAACAAGCCCGACACCAGCTACTTTCGCAATGCATGCGAATCACCTGGTGCTCTTCACTTTGGGCTGCAGCATAACGCACTGCAAAGAGACTGCTAGTCACCTGATTTGACCCACGGACTTGGCAATGCTTTGCTCAGTTCTGCTGCCACATTCTTCAGCAGTGCAGCGATATACACCCCAATGATAGTGATAAACAGTGGAAGACAGTAGGAAGGGACACTTGGTTCACTGCTGCATACTCAGACTGTGGGGGTCCCAGACTTAATCAAAAGCCTCTTGCCCTCCAGCCATATGCAAGACCTGTCCTCGTCTCCCTTTGGATGAAGGGTGGGAATTTATTTTAAGGACTGCCTTTTGGCAAGAAAACCCTTGGACATGCCGCTTATTATGTTCAGCTTGCTTCTGTAATCTCCTAATATCATGGAAATTATGGGATTTTCACTTTTTATTTTTAGTGATTTGACACCCCTGCATGATTTTTTTTATTCCAACTTGTCGAGGTCTTTTCAAGTGAAGAAGCGATGATGTACCATTCACGTCATGTGAAACTGTAGCAGCGCATTGACACCCCAGGCCGACTGTAATTGCATTTAGGTCTATTTAGAAGGGCAGGAGGACCAGGGCTACCCTGCAGACAGTTTAGTTGTTGGGTAGAGATATTTTCCAAAGCAAGTTGTATGGCTTGCAGTTTGACACATTTCACTTGTTTACACACATATGAATATTTTGAATAAAGTCAGTAGTACAACAAGCCTCACTTTTTGGTCCTAAGTGTGCAGGGTTTGAAGGGGAATCCAGAATTTAGTGTAAAAGTGAGCTTAAGCTTTACTTGAAACTTAGTATTGTCTGCAGAGAACACTGCGACATATCAGGAGATATGCTGTATACATAATGACTATAAAGGTAAGGTATGCTTTGTGACTCATGATTAATTTTATATGAGTTGTCTGCCGGTTTTGTTCTGTTTCCTTTTGTTGCTACATTTTTTTTTTCTTTCTGGAAGCCAATTTTGACATGTGACATCCAGTAGAACAAAGGAATCCAGATTTGTTGTGGATATAAAGTTGGCACATACTATTTGAAGTCAGTCTCCTGGAGAGCTTAGATTTTAAAACAGGAAAAAGTCCATAGTAGTGCTGTAATCATGCTCCTGAAAATGTCTCTTTAAATGCCATTGATTGACATCCGAACAGCATTGCGATTTTTTTGACAAATATGTGTTGCAGGGCTGGAATTTGTCCTGTTCTGAAACAAGGCACCTTTGTAACAGAGCTGCATCACTTGTGTTTCTCATTTAGAGAAATATGTTGCTTAATTCCTAAGTACAATACACATTACACCTTTTTGTATCTCGCATGTGTAGGTTGTTACCTGGAGGACTCTGGTACTAATCCCAGTCTCCTGCCACTACCATTCCAACACCTGCTGGTCTGTGGTAACTGATGTTTATATAGAGGAACTTCCCCAAATCAGCAAACTCCCAGCTCTCTCTCATTTATACCCTACTGAGTTTTCTGTAACCACAGAGGTACTCATAGTCTTTTTCTGTTTGCTCTTGTGCAGTAATTATTGCCCTGGTGTCCATGTCAGTAGCAACAGACACAAGTGACCTCAACTAAATCAATAATATGCAAACGTTTTTCAGTGCTGGAGCCCTGTGTCCTGCACCTCTTCTTCCTGTCAGGAGTTTGTTGGTTCTGTAGTCACTTTGAATTGGGAGATGAGGAGTGAGGGTGGTGCAGGGGTATCAGAATTGTGTGGTTTATAAGCATGTCTTGGCCTGCTCAGAAGAGCTGTGGGGTAACTGTTGGTACTGGTGCTGGTGTGGTAGTGTTGAGGGGGCTGCGCACACACTCGGGTGACGCACATCCTGGCACTGAACAAAAACCTAAGGAATCTGCCTTCATCCATGAACTGCCTCCGCCCAGTGTCCTTTTGTAATCCTGGGTTCACATTAACCAGGCTGCCTGTTGGTTTTTGCTGTCTTTGCAGTTTGGAAGACATGCCATCTGAACAGCTGGGATAGAGCAGCAACTGTCACCAGCATCAAATCCTGCTACTGCACTAGCATCATCTCCTGCTACTTTTGCAAACTTTTGGTCACAGGCACTGCTGCTTAACTACCACTCACCCTTCATCTGCTTCAGTAGGCACTTCACTACAGTGCAGATAAATCCCTCCCTAGTGACCCCCTTGGGCTTTCTGAGATAATCGTGTTTGTTTAACCAACCAGTGCTGCGAAGCGATAAGCCTGAGTGTTCTGTTGTGTGTGCATGCTTGTGCTGCGCCGAAACACGCTCCTGCAGGCCACCCACTGTTTGCTGTATGCTGTAAGGAGATGTGCTCCACGGGAGGGGTCAACATCATGCTGTACCCAACCTGCTGTCAGCTCGGGAGTCAGAGTGATACAGCTTTCTCGAACTGCTTTGCTTTGCTTTGCTTCAGTTTGGCTGCACTTTAAGCCAGGGAAGGATCAACAGAGCTTTGAACTGAGAAGGATCACTTTACTAACTGAAATTTACTAGCTTCTGTTGCTTCTGTCACTCAAAAGGACTGGTGAAGATGAATGATAATGACATCCAGATCTGTGGAAAGTAGACAGAACAGCCTCAGGAGCTACTAATGTGCATTAGATCGGTTCTGATATCACTCAGTATCTCACTGTTATCTGGTAACCAGACAAAGCTCTGTTGGCATCAATCACACTTTGCAAATATCAATAAGTATCAGCAAAGAAAGCATGTTTTTTTATGTCTTTGTTGTATGTTGCTGAAAACTCTAGGCACCTCCCTGATATTTTTGGTGAAGAAATTGTGAACGTTTTGCTAATTCATTGCATCCTTTATAGCTTGGCATTATATCACCAGATTTAACTCAAGTTTAAAAAGAGTTTTTATTTAAACAAACAACAAAAAGGGTGAATAGGATAATTTGCGTCCTGCCCTCTGTAGAAGTGGCTAGCATCAGCTTGAACAGAGGCATTTGTGTCATTCCAGTCTGTACTGTTCAATGTAGTGTCACTGAATGCTCCAGGTCAAGATGTTAGATAAGGTTGTCTGTGCTCCTTGTCATGGGTGAAGCCCATCAACCGGGCAGTATGGGAGGACAATACCTTTGGGTGCACCACATTATTCAGAGTGACTGCAGTGACTGTCTGCTGTATAGTTCTTTGTTATTCTTTAAAACAGTCATGTAGGAAAGAAGCATGAGCCTGTGAATATTGGGAAAGTAGGCTTGCAGTCATGCAGTTACACCTTTTGTTGATGATGTTGTTGTGGTTAAATGTTTTTAAGTTGAAGTTGACTTTTGAAGAGCACAGACAGAGTGCCTCCAGAATTTTCTGTCCTCTACTTATACCCTTAAGCCAGACAGGAGAGTGTCATTTACATAATTAAGTTCATCCATCTAGTTGCTGTTCCTTCTATTTTCTTCAGCTTTTCCAAGTACTTTTATGTTTAGTATTGATGGAAAATAAATGTTTCCAGAGTTCAAAATGACAAGATGCCATATCTCTAAAAAAAGAGGTGAAGTTAGTAAAATTTCATGACTATATATCATTTTCCCAAGGAATAAATCTGTGTGGCATAATTGTGCAGGATGTTGAGATTTTAGATTTAAAAATTCCCAGTAGAAGCCCTGGAAATGAGCTTCAGTTCCAAAAATAAGAGTTCTTCATTCTATGGACCATCATCATTATAATCTTATAAGCAACTGAGTCGTTCCAAAGCCCTTCCTTCTGGAAGCCTGCAGAAAATGCAAGCTTTCATGTTTTTAAGGGTCAGCTAATTTAAGAACTTAACATTAACTTACATCTGTATTTTTCATCATTAAGCACTTGGGTTACTTAGCAACTGAAGTTTGTATGACCTACCAAAATGTCAATACAATGGAATATTATTGGTGAGTTTTTTTTTTTAATCGATATAAGACCTGTTCCTGGAAAAGCATTTATAACACTAAGCACAGTCTGCCATGGTGGTTCTAATCAGGTCCACAGCTAAAAGCCTTTTCTGTAGCTGAGTACAAAACTGAATGGTTATTCCTCCGATAAGCTATGAATTGGTTGACATGTAGCTTTAAGAGGGACATGTTTGCTGTTCTTCACATGCTCCTTTGTTTGTTGATATCGCAATACTGATATTAAAATACTTTAACAGATTACTTAGGGTGCCCCTAGGCTATAAGTGAAAAATTCAGTTCAGGCAGTAAGTCAAATTGATTTATTTAGTTTTTAACAGCCAGAGTGCCTACAAGGGTGTTTAGGGTAAATGTTATATTTCCTACATACATTATTATACAAACTAGATCAGCCGTTATATTTCTGCCGATTTTGGTTCCTGTTTTATTCTAATTATATCACACCTCATTAAGCATGAAATTTCACCATCCTGTCTTGAGACTTACCAATGTTGAGTGTCTCTCATTCATTGCTCCTTCCTAGTTTCTCTTCATGTCACTTATAAAGTTAGGTATCAACAAAGAAATACCATACACTACCATGGAGTGTGTTGTAATAAAAATACTGTAGGTATTGTAAAAAATTCTATTTTATACTGTTTTATCCTAAGCAGGTGTGAAACACATGTGCCTGTATTGGTGTCGTATCAGCTCTTTCTGCTACCTTCTCTTTGTCCAAACACATTTGAGCTGTATGACTACATTTACTTTGCATTTCATTTTTTAAACTAAACCTTGCTATTTAATTGCCAGTTGTTGTGTCAAATGGCAGGTATTTAATCCGTTTATACAACATCTCATAACACTGAACTCCCGCTGCAAACCCTGCACATGCGCCCTCTCATCTCCTGTGTGTAACACACTGATACGGGGGAGGGAGCACTAACCTATCTGGTACTGTACATACTGTACTATGCGTTATAGACATGCAAATTCATGACAACATTAGATGTCTCATTATTAGGTACAGTGGTGCTTGAGAGTTTGTGAACCCTTCAGAACTTTCAATATTTATGCATAAATTTGACGTAAAACTACATCAGATTTTCACACAAGTCCTAAAAGTAGATAAAGAGAACAAATGAGTAAAAAAAAAATTAGACATGGAAATTCATTTATTGAGGAAAATGATCCAATAACACACATCTGTGAGTGGCAAAAGTATGTGAACCTTTGCTTTCAGTATCTGGTGTGACCCCCTCGTGCAGCAATAACTGCAACTAAACATTTCCGGTAATTGTTGATTAGTCCTGCACATCGGCTTGGAGGAATTTTAGAGCATTCCTCCTTACAAAACAGCTTCAGCTGTTATGTTGGTGGGTTTCCTCCCATGAACCGCTCGCTTCAGGTCCTTCCGTAACATTTCTATTGGATTAAGGTCAGGACTTGGCCATTCCAAAACCTTAACTTTGTTCTTCTTTAACCATCCTTTGGTAGAACGACTTGTGTGCTTAGGGTCGTTGTCTTGCTGCATGACCCACGTTCTCTTGAGATTCAGCTCATGGACAGATGTCCTGACATTTTCCTTGAGAATTTGCTGGTATAATTCAGAATTCATTGTTCCATCAATGATGACAAGCTGTCCTGGCCCAGATGCAGCAAAACAGGCCTAAACCATAATACAACCACCACCGTGTTTCACAGATGGTACGAGGTTTTTATGCTGGAATGCAGTGTTTTCCTTTCTCCAAACATAACACTTCTCATTTAGACCTAAAGCTCTATTTTGGTCTCATCCGTCCACAAAACATTGTTCCAATAGCCTTCTGGCTTGTCCA
>UFQX01000054.1:0-53517 GCA_900497675.1 Arapaima gigas
AAAAAAAAAAAAATAGCGCAGAAATAGAGCCGCAGCCACTCGAAAGCACCAAGTCCACGAGCTGGCAGCGGCGGAAAGCTGTGTCCTCCAACTGAGTTCGGTAAGCGGGGTGCCGGGGGGGGGGTTGGATCGCACGAGAGGGTCGCGGGTTCGTTCACAGGGATGTGTGCATGTGTCCGTGCGCGCGCTGGCCTGTTTTGCTGAGTGTGCTTTTTTTAACCACCCCCCCCCCTTCGCCGGCCGTACTGTGGAGCACGGACCGGGTAACCGGCGACATCATGTCCGTGTGTGTGTGTGTGTCTGTGTGTGTGTTACAGGACGTGCGTTTTAAAGGGGTGCCGTGGCATGCTGATTCATCACGATCCGCGCCGCGCGCTCACCCGCTCGTACCCGGGAACTCCGGTGGCTGCAGGAGCAGGAGAGCGAGCGAGTGAGTTGCGGGGGATCCCGGGCTGCAGGTGTGAAATGTGGGCTGTGGGGAGTGTGTGACATGGCTCGCTGCGAGCCGACAGCGCGTTAGAACTGGGCACTGCGCACCACGGGTGGGCTCTGCCAGGTAAGGAGTCCGGCTCACCACGCTCCATCTGTACGGACGCCGGTTTCACCCACCTCTCCGGCGGCGCTGTGCAGGGAAACCCGAGGGGCCGCTGCTTGCTGGAGGGGAAGAGGACGGAAGGAAAGGCGGTTAGTAGGGCAGTTAGTTAGGCGGTTAGCTGGGTGGTTAATTAGACGGTTAACGAGGCAGTTTGTTGGCCACTGACTCCACACACAGTATCATGCCTGTGCTAGCCGCTAGCCCGGCGGCGCTCGGCCATGTCCCTCACCAGCGCCGGCCTTCGGAGACGCACTCCTGCTAGCCGGCGGAGTTCCCCTCACTTCACTCCGAGCAAAGTGTCGCTGTTCACCTCACCAATTCCGTCACATTTGCTAAACATTCGCGTTGAATTCGAGTGCTGTCGAATCGTCTACTGTGCAGGACATTTTTGTGACTTTTTCAGTGGGATATTTGAGAGAGTCGCGGAGATGCTGATTCATCACAACCCTCGGCGTGTCTGTCTGTGTGGTTTGTTTTTCTCTTTTCTTTTGACGCTCTGGCGCGAGGCGGCCATGGCAGCATGGCACGGGTGGACAAAGGTCTGAGAGCAGGCGTGAGCGGCCGCTCGATCCGGGGGATCGCGAGACAACTTCCGCAAAGCTAAATTTAAAAAAAAAAAAAAAAAAAAAAAAACAAAACAAAAAAAACGCGCGTTTTGTAATTTGCTNAAAAAAAAAAAAAAAAAAAAAAAAACAAAACAAAAAAAACGCGCGTTTTGTAATTTGCTTGTGGGGTGTATAGGCGGATCGAGACCGCGGTGAAGGTGGTGTACACCTGTGTGTGTGTGTGTGTGTGTGAGTGAGAGAGAGCGAGAGAGAGACGCTGGGTTATTCCGTGTCAGGCGCTCTCTTTGTTCGCCACGAGCCGTCGCGTGTACAGTAAGTAAAGAGTCCTGTTGTCCCGCCATTACAAATGTCTGTCAGCCGCTCACTGCCATGTTTCTTGAAAAGAACACAAATATTGATTTCTGTCCTAGTTTAACCTTGACCTAAGTGCCACTGCCCGTGTCTGCCATTCCCCCCAACCCAAAGGTGAACGGTTATATGTGTACAATACAAAACATTCACTCTTTAAAGTGGGGAGGGCAATGTTTCCTGAGGCAAGTCATGCTCTGAGATGTGGCCCTGAGGAGGTCAGGCTGAAGGTTGGTATCACAACTTGACAGGATGCTGAAACACCACAGTTTGATATATGTGAGGCAATTAAAATGTGTATTTACTATTTAAATATGCAGTGTAGGGTGAAAAATAGTTTTTGCTTTTACTTTAAAAAAAAGTCATTAGCTGCTTTGTGTGAAGTAATGGCAAAAACTGAGCAAATTACCTGCATGTTCAGACAAAAGCTTGTGAAGTGCTGTGGGATGATGCCATAGAACGGTGGTTCAAAAAGAACTGAACACTGATAAATTCAATACAGTACTCCTCAGCAGTATGATGGGGGGCGTATTGAGCATTTGTAAGATTAAAAAAACTAAACCCAGAGTTATTTTACTAATTGATTTGGATGTGTTCATGATAGTTACTGAGTCATAAATGTGTTCAAAAGAGTCAAAATCGCTCAGTGTTATAAAATTACCTTGTATAATTTATGGTTGTCATGAAGCTTTTTGTTTTGGGAAGAGGGGGGCATATGGGGTGTCTAGTTGCATCAAAGTACTGGACAGAAGGGTAATTTTGGACCTAGACTCGTCAATACTGAAGTCCACCTGTATCTGATCTATCACCTTAGGGTCAAGGTCTGGTCCCTCAAGATCTATAGGACAGTAGTTGATATGGTAGTTAGAGCTATTAACTTGTAATAGAAGGATTTAAGATTCAGTCCCACTCCTGTAGTAACCCTTTGCCAAGGTACTTGCTGTGATTTGATACAGTAAAAATTACCCAGCTGTAGAAATGGGTAAATCACTGCAAGCAGTGTAGTATACAAGTCTAACATTGTAAGTTCCTGCTGAGAGAACCATCAGCTGAATTACTAATTTTAATAGTAAAAGTTCAAGGATGGATCCATAAAACTAACAACTGTCGATTTCCCTGAGTAAAAGTATTTGATTTCTAAGAAGTCCTCACTCTGTTCTACATGATGTGGGGTGTTCAGGTAGTTTCTACATCTAAGGTTGTGTTTTTTTTGTTTTTTTTTTTTTTTAAGTTTTCTTGCTGACTGTTGTATATGAGGTGTCACTTGCAGATATTCTTGCTGATGTAGTCCTTTACAAAAAAGAGGACTGTGGGATTCATGGGAATGGGGGGAACGAGAATCTTTTGTCTTCAAGGCATTTCCTAAAGTGCTGAGGCAAAGGAAATGCTCTACATTTGACAGATGGCGTTTTCACTTGTTACTTTACCCGTGTGGTGCATGCTCCCATCAGCAGGCCGTGGAGAGACACGCTGGAGCCTCGCGGCGCGTTTTATTGTTATAACCAGACAGCACATGAAAAATCATCATCTGGGGTGTGTATGTGTGTTTTTTTTTTTTTTTTTTCTTTCTTCCCTCCTTCCTGTTGCAGCTGATGCTGTTTGTTTTTGTTATTGTTTTTTTTCCCCCTCTAACTAGGCAAGCTTTAAAGCCTTTTAGTGCTGGGAGTAATTTGAGACTGATAATTTGGAGGAACCGCAAGATGTTTTAGAAGATCCTTCAGAGTGCGTGGGTGCAATTTAGATCTTTAAAATAATGTAGCACTAAGCGAGTCTGACCGCATTTGTTTGTGTGGCCTCTGTTCCTGAGTCTGATAAGGGTTTCATGTAGGAGGAAACGTTTATTTTTGGGAAATTCTGCCTGCCGTAGTGTGATTTCCTATAGATTTAGATGTAGACCTTCATGGTCTATGAGTTTAATAAAGGTTTTTTTCCTCATTGATGCTGCTGATTTACAGGTGTCCTAACTTGTGCCTGAATGGTCAGTGTGATAACATTCCCTTATTCTTAAAAACAGGAAAACAAGCCTATATAAATGGATGTTACTATACTTATATCTGTATAGTAGTTATTTACTAGCTAAAGAGCATCTTTGTCACATCCTTACATGCACTTTCCTGAATTTTCTTTTTTGCCTTGGAACAGCTGATGTTTAATTTCTTGGAGTGGAACAGGTAATGAATGTTGATCATGGTCTGTGTGTTTATGTTCTGTAAACTCATGTATTAACTTAGTTACACCATCATGAAGAGAAATGGTAGTGGAGATTAAATGATAAGAGTTAAAGTGTTGATAGACATGAGAGGAAATAAAAGCTTCATTGTCTTGCCAGGTGCTGAGAAATGACAAGAGGAGATGTGCAGGGATGTGTCTTTATTTTGGGTGGAGCTGCTGAGCTGGGATGTAGTGCTGCACTATGATAGGTACGTGGGTGCACACACACATACTATCACACACCCCTTGGTAGGGTTCAGAAGCCCAGCAGGAGGAAAGATGGGTAGGGGGTGGGGGGACAGCAGTGGCCGGGGGAGCAGAGGGTTGATGAAACATCGCGTAAGAAAGCGAACTGCTGCTAGTCCTAGTTCTGCGTGACTAATGCACCAGTGTCATGGAGCAAAAGCGGTTTGGGGGTAATTATTGCCTCTGCGCTTCTTGTTTTAAAACGTTGCCCGTGGAGGGGATTCGCAAAGTGCTGCGAAAGCTCTGTGGGGTAACCGAAAAGCTGCACAAAGGCAGAGGGGGGCAGACTTGTGGAGGTGGAGGATGGGGGGGGTCTTCAATTGAGTGTTTTTTTTTCTTTTTTTTTCTTTTTTTTTGGGTAATGATGAAATACATTGTAAGCAGCAAAGCTCTGCAGTGCCACAGCCGATTCGGTCGTCTCTTCCGTGAGAAAAGCCAATCCGTTACACAAGGGGTGGGGGTGGGAGAAGACTGAGGGGGCTAAGGGTGGGTGAGGGGGTGAGGTGAGGAGATGAGGGGTTGTTTGTTGCAGGGGGTTTTTGTAGGGTGCTTGATGAAGTGTGGCAGAGACTGAGGGACTATATCTGAAGCACTGATAACTGACCCTGAACACCACCATCATGCTAGCAATGGTGGGGGTGTCATCACCTTCCCATGATGCTTGGTGTGCCTCACTTGCCTGCAGCATCCTCAAATTCTTTAGTGTCACCTATTTTTACAGCTGTTTGGGTCACAAAGTCCAGCAACTGATTGAGTTGAATATGACTGGCAGTTGTAGTGCCCTGTATTGGCCCCCACCAACCAACACCCACTCTCACACTCAGCCTTGCAGGTAGATAGTACATGTCACAGGGCACAGTGACACTTCCTTAGGGAGCCAAAGTGGGTTTTCCAGCTCTTCTGGGTTTGATTGGTGACCACCTGTTGTTACAGCTGTATTGGTGCTTGTTACCATAGCCTGGAATATTCCGTACTGGGTAGACCAGTGTTAAGTAAAACCCAATGCACGTGTTTGTTTTGGGGTCTGTGTGAAGATGGACACGTTTGGCCTGGAGAAGAGTTGATGTAAGGACAAGTTGTATCAAGTAACGATTGATCTTCATGTTACTGCGTCATTAGTGTTTGTAGTTTACGAGGCTGCTGAAATCAGACTGGTGCACCACTGGCTGACTCTCAAGTTGGTTTGCAACACTGTGGTGCCCTTCTCCAACACCTGCAACATTGTCCGTATGCTGATATTAACGGATTGACGGGTATTATCAAAATGCAGGCTAATTGGATCTGTTTCTTATTTTACAACCCATTTTGTCTTAAGCAGATACGGTTGTCAAAGAAATTAATTTGTACATGGAAGCCTGCAAATCAAATGAGACGTGCATTTTTGTTCTTATGTTTGAGGGTAGTATTACCCAACCCTTGACCTGGGGATTCCAAGCGACCTCTTAACAGCTCAATGAAGCCTCATTAGATAGCTAAACAATTTACTTGATTTAATCACTCGTGACATTTTTTTTGCTCTAAGTGTTTTGGAAGGAAAATGTTTAATGTGGCGTTTGCCATGCTCAAAATAATCAGTCATCGGCCTGTGGTCACTTTTACCTTTGTTCTAAACTAATAAATGCACGTTAACATTCCAGCCTGCTAATTAAAAGCTTATCATGAATTAAAACCAGTGTGCGTGGCAGGTTTCAAGGACCCCAAGCTTGAGGAAGTTTGCCTTGGAGCCCTTGGAAGGCAAATGCTTCTTGCGAAGATGGTTTTTGGAGCTTTAGGAGCAGCTTAGGTGGGAAAAAAAGCAGCTCATTTTGTCTGCTGGTTGCATCATCTCTCTGGCGGTCTGTTGCGGTTGTTGAGCTGAATTCGGTATGCATCCCAGGCCTTCATTGCATCCGAAAAAGGAGTCAGACAAGACCTGCATATCTCCAGGATAACTCAAGTTCCCCATTTTCTTTTTTAAATATATATGTTCTTAAAAACAGGTTTTCAACAAATTTAAGTCAATCCTATATTGTTTTGTTCTGTTCAAGCAGTCAGTCACACAATTGAAGGTACAGTTATGTACATCTTTTACCTATTTAGATATGTCTTAATTGGACACGTTTTGCACTTAATTCGCTTAAGATGGTGTCATATGCTTGTAGGCAGAGGAGAAAATGTAATTGCGTTCAGAGCAGGTACAATGGACATCGTCAAAATGGTGATGGAACGGACAACCTGTCCATGTAAAAATGCATATAACTGCAATACTGATTGTCATGAATTTATATGAGCGGAGGCAGGTGAACACTTTAATTATAGCATCCCTGTCATATATACATCTTTGTCTCATTAAAACATTAAAACGCTTGTCTTATTAAAGCATCCCTCATGATTTCGGAAGAAAATGAGACTCTGTAGCAGGGTTGAAGATGTAAGCTGGCCCTTTGTGCGCCCGCGCTCGCCGCAAACCAGTGCACGCAGAGGCGCGACGGTCTCCGAATTTCACGCCTTCTTTGAACAATCCCAGGGCCCTTCAAAAGAATGGCCTCTGGCCTGCCGCGTCTCTTGCCAACATGTGGGCCGCAAATCTTGCCTCCCCCCCTCCCTTCGCAAAAAAAAAAAAAAAAAACACGAAGTGCAATATCGAAGGCTGTTCCAGCACTCCCTCTGCTCCTGTGCGCTCTGAGCGATGACGTGGAAGGCCCTGCCATGGTGCCAATTTGTTTTCCATTCTTTGAATGCTGCAGGATGAGCCTGAGTGATTTGCTTGGTGTGAAACACACACTGCTGCCTAGCTCAGTTATTGCTTGGGGTCATTGCAGGTGCTCATGCTGGGTCCTCATTGGTGTTGGGGTTTTTTTTTTTTTAAGTCTTTGGCTGGTGGAGAGTCCTTGATACATCTCTTCAGTTCAGAACAGTCTAGAAAAGCAGCTGCAGTATATCTTTTGTTATACCTCTTATTATCACTAGTATTGGTTAATGGTACTTGGCTCAAGAGACTAGAAGAAAGGGTGCCATTTCAACCCCCTGACATTACTGGTACCAAATTAAATGCATTAACTGCTACACTATGCTGTGCAGCTCAGGTTAACTAATCAATTGTTGAATCTGGTCACATCAACCTTGCTATTGCAGACTTTTCTTAACTCTTTGTCCCTTTTCAGGTTTTTTAAAAGCTTCATTGGTAGTCAGAGGATTCATGAAGTTTAAATATTAGAATGAATGACTGACCTCTGCCTCATGGTACCCAGATTCCTCCCCTCATCTTCAAGCTTCTGAACTTCCTGTTGCTTACAGCCATCTTTTTTGTGAAACTGCAGTTGAATTTTCTGGAAAGAACTTTCTTGAGAAATGGTTTTTGATTTACCTTAATGTGTTTCATGATATGGCAGTGGGTCACATACTGTTTTACAGAAGCAGAAAGACTGTTCAGAGAACTTGTGGCGTTAATTTAATGAATGGATTTTAATTTTCCTTTCGAAATGTGAAAGGTACAACCCCCACCCATCCCTTTCATTTATTATGGCATTTAAAATGTTATTGTCAAGCTGTCATTTAGGACCAACGACAGTATTTGGTGGTGTGTGGTCTGTTCTTGTCTGTGTGGCTGCCCCTTTTATCTGGTCGATGCTGAAGTGGCAGAAATACACAGGCTCCTCATCAACAACCAGGTGAAACTGTTGGATGGTTCCCCTTTTTTATCACAGAAAGCTTACTCCACCACTGGGTTAATCATTGTCTGAAGAAATGCCCTCTGCAACTAGACAGAAACCACTACATTTTTCTATCAGGTACTTTTAAGTTAAAAGGTGTGGCAGGGGCTGAAACTCAATTCCAGGACCACCCTACCTCGGTTATTACTCTTGTTTACTTGCTTTTTGCTTGGGTAGTGAAATGAGCAGCAGTTTTCCTCTGTTTTTCTACTTCCAGGCATATTTTGCGGTGACCTCTTTTGTAAGGTGTATGCATGAAAAAGAGGGGGAACTTGGGTTAATCAAAAAAAAATATTTAGTTAACTTATCATTGTCTCCTTCGCCACCCCTCTTGAAGACAGACCAAATGAACCTATACGCCGCTGTGCTGAAAAAGCCTTGCTCGATAAAATGAAACCAAGCCACAATTCCCTGACGTGGCACTTTTTCTGCTTGTGTTAGGAAATTTGTCATTGCATGCACATACTTGGTACCTGAAAATGGGGAAAAACCTGCCCCCCCATTTCTATACACTTTCTATACACTATACTCTTTTCTTTCTCTTCCTTAAAAAAAGCCTGAACACTCTTTTCTCTTTGTCAGTCTTATTTCACGCTCTAAATATCTAGTAGTTAAGTCTCTTGCCCCCCCCCCCATGATGTGTGATCTATAAAAGCACGTCAGTGCCACAATAACTGTGCCCCAGTCATCCCTTGCCTCTGATTTTTAATTCGTGGTTAAATGGCATACAGCAAGGGATGTTCATTTTAATTATTTACTTCACACAATGCGTGATCAGCTGAATTTTTTTTTTTTTTTTTTTATTCCCACCCCCCCAAACTTTGCCTATGTTGTAAAGCAAAGTCAATGATTTAACTTTTGTGATTGACAGAACTGTTGTGGGTAGAGGACTAATTTAATCCTCTGTAAAGAGGAAGTCTGTCTGTCTGTCTCTTTGACTGCTGCTTCATTTTATGGAGCAGTAGGTGGCTGGGTGCGATTGATAACGTACAGGGTGTTATGCTAAACTTTGCGCCATTGTTGTCCTCTTAAACTGGTCAATTGTTATGCGAGTTTTTGTGTAATCGACACAATCTGAGCCTTCATTCTCTGTGAAATCCCTGCTGGCCCTTACTGACTTGTCATACAAGTTGAAACAAGTTTTTTGGTTTTGTTTTTACATATACTACTGTAATACAGAGAATGTTTGTTTTGAAGGACTGTTTGTTCTTCCCACAGGAATTGGGAGCACTGGGCATTTGCTTTAAAGTTGAGCATGTGCGTGCTGATTAAATGCTGCTTTGTTTGCCTAAACATTTAAATTTACAAAAAGTGAAAGAAGGTGGTGCCTAACCCAGCCTGGCCCCACCTCCTTTTCCAAGAGAACTGGAATGCCTGGTCCTGCTTCCTTTTTTTGCTACTCACATTTTAATTTGGTTGCTTAGCAGATTCTCATATGTGACGTATGACTTCATCTACTCATACAGCCTGCTATTTTGCTGGAACTATTCAGGTACCTCTCAAGGTTACTGACAGCCTTAAGGTTTCAGTGGGTGTTCTTTACCAACATGCTACCTGCTGTTAGTTGCTAATTCTTTCCTGTGTACACACCTACTTTCTGGGCTGTTACTGCTGCGGCAGCTATTTCTCAATGGTCAACTCTAAGGGGTGTGGAGGGCAAAGTGAGAGCAACAGCAAAAGTGTGATTGTAGCACTTTCTTCTTCATGCTGCCCCCACCTTCCAATTCCCTCTGTTTGTCTGTCTGTTGGAGGTTTTGCTCAACCCCAAACTGCCAAGCAACTTTGCAGGTCCAAACTGGTCCCAGACAGTGCTGACAGAAAGAAATTAACACAGACAAGACAACAAACAGCCAGACAGACCTCCAGGCTTTCATACGCAGAGCTGTTTTTCCTCACGTGTCAGCCTGGGGCATAGTCACTGTGGAACACTGGCCAGTCTGTACTACAGTGCTGCCTCTCTTGTCTTTGCAACTTAATTAAAATTTAATTAGCTTTAATTAGCACTTTCTTAAAATTCTGAGTGCTTGGTGTACATTATTTCTGGAGTGGGTGAAGTAGTTAAGGCATCATATGCCTGAATGCACATCTTTTTGTTACAGTTGTCCAACTTCACAAGCTTAGGGACCAGAAAAATATCTTGATACATGACTGTCACCCGTCCCCCACCAACACCACTTTCATCATAAACAGTAATCTCATAAATCAAACAATAGCAGTAAAAATTTGAGTGTATCTGCTTGAAAACCAACTCCCCTCGGCCAAAAAAAGAGTGACCTTTTGAGAAGTAGATGTTTATCTTCTGGACAGATGAGTCAAATTGTGAAGTATTTGGGTCCAGCTGTTTTGTATTTGTAAGACATGGGAAGTTATAAGCACATTGGGTGTTTTGGTTTCTACAGTCCAGCATGGGAGCAGCAGGTTGGTTATTGGTTGCTGTGATGGAGACAACTGGAGATCTTTACCAAATCCATTCAGTCTCTACCAGTACTGTTGTCATAATGTACTTCAGAGGCGTGTTATTCTATTAGGTTTACAGCTAATTGGGCAGAATGATGATTCTTCAGGAAGATGTTGACCTGAAAAACACCTCAAACTTGTCCAAGAACTATCTGGCAAAGGACAGTGAAGGACAATTCAAATTAATAACCTGATTAAAATATTGACAATTGTAGGAAATAAAAAGCTAGTTTCCAGCAAATGTACTGAAACATGTTGCTAAAATATCCAATGCACAATGAAGAACTGCTAACGTACGTTGTCCTTCGTCTACATAGCTGAAAGCTCACACTACCACGCACTTCAAAAGCTTTGGGGCTTGAGTCAATATATGAGCGTGTCAGCATGTGGAGGCCTACAATAACTTCTTTTTCTTTTCATTTTTGCTGTTCTCCAGCACCTGCTCAGAGAATTTATCAAGAGGACATGTTTTAAAAGACTGCAATGATACGAGTCCTCTTGTATTAGTTAAACTTTAGAACTTTATAATTAGAGTCTTGGTTGTGGTCATTGCTGAGATCAGGGATTTTGCCCCCCCCACCCCCACCCCAACTGCTAAGCTCCTCCAAATGTGTTGAGGATGCACTTTCAACGAGGCTTTTTCCCTCCTCCTCATTTTACTCTACGATCGCACTCAGCATTTTTCGTCCTGTGGGTGTGATGTCTCTTCTACAAGTAATCAGCTCTGAGGTGTCAGCGTTCTTTCAGGCGATTCATAAAAATTCAGCGTGCGCCTGCAAAAGATGTCTCCTCATGCCAGCCCGGACCCTCATGCCACCCCCCGCGCCTCCCTTCTTCTCGCCCTTGCCTTCCTGATCCCTTTGGCAACCGTGCACAAAAGAGGTGAAACTGTTTCCTGGAGGTAACGTGTTTGTGCATCGGGTAAGAGGATGCTTCCTCTGACACGAATACCAAACGGGCTCAACCAGGGGATGGTCAGAGAGGTGATGGTGCTAAGAACTCTGGATATGGGCTAATAGTAGCTGCCATGTGCACGTTCTCCATTTACTCCACAACTGCTCCCCTTGTGTCATCATCTAAAAGCTCAGAGCCACTTGAGGAAATGAGATCTGCACAAATGTGCTCATTTCGACACATTTCTTTGGCTCATCTTGATGTGATGCAGCCCTGCAGCTTTGTTCAGGATTTACTGTATGAGGTACATTGGGATTTCGCTCTCTTCCCTCTTTGAATTTCCAGTTCTTCGTCTTTTGATCTGCTGCTAATAACAGCCTGGATCAGTGATCAGAGCGAAGGTGTTTTAATGAGCACGCTCTGTGAAGAGCCTTGGCACTTATGGAACAAGAGCGTGGTGCTGAGTAGCCTTGGTTGTTCTAGTATTCCAAGTGCTGACTGTGGGACTCTGCAAGCTGGGGTTGGATCACGGTCACATCTGTCCATTGTGGAGTACATTTGACTTGAAAGGGGCCCTGTAGTTCTGTCACAGTTGGACCTCTTTGAGGACGGCTGCTTGGGTCTCAATGGGACCTTTTTATATGACTCTGGAATGTCAGCATGGTATCGAGAATACCAAGAGCTTCTCCATGCTGAGCACAGACCAGATACAGCTGGATGGATGTGGGTTACTCTGTTCTGTGTCAACACCCCCTCTAGGCTTGGGGGCATCTGACTCATGTTTTTGAGCGCAGGGCAGGCTTCTTTCAGCACCATACTGGCACTTAGCTTTTTTTCTTAAGCTACAGTGAAAATTCGGCAATTATTTTGTTTATAAGATAAATTTTGCTTGCATTATTTATATTCCTTTATAAATACAATGCTGTTTGACCAAAATGTCATGCTGTGTTTTGACTTTTACAATGTGATATGAGCCAAATGTTACATGTTTTGGCTGATGGATAAATAATTGTAATTGGTATTTTAAGCCCAGAGAAAAATCTAGCTCTTTTTCATTGTGGCTGTTGAGACCCCCTCCACCTTCCCTGCGGTGCACTCTGGGATGTGGTGGTGCGTTGCCTTCCGCTGACTGGTGGTGCGGTGAGATTTCAGGAATCTGCCGAGTCATGCTGACTGGACTGGAGACGCATCTCAGTCACCTCTTGCTGTGGCATCTGCTTATCTTGCTGTGGGCTGCTTCCGCTCGCCTCAACGTCTTAGTTTAGTGGCAGGCAGGGCATGCTGGGGTATGTTATGTCTCTCTCTCTCTCTCCTTCACCCTCTCTATTAAATGTTGGTGAAAGAGCCCACATTGAGGAGCGAGAGCTCGTTAACTCTGGTTGATGTGCCCAGAAGTTCTAAGTATCTACCACACAGAGAATGGTGACCAGTGTGACAGTGGTGTTTCTGCTACTTGATGATATGCCACTCAGTCTAACTATTTCTCAGTGAATTGCTGTGCACCAGAGCAGGCACTTTCACTTACTGTGAGAAAGTCCAAGAAACACAACTGACTTGTGCTCCTTTGAGTGGATGTGATGCTGGGGGTCCTCTCTCCTTCACTGTTCAGTTATACAGGACTGCCAGTGTCATTGATTTTTTTTTTTAGGGTGAATTCCACTCTCTGCCAAGTGTATAAATTTACGATCATGGAGAATAAAGTGGCAGGCTGGAGCGTAACATCACAACATGAAACAATGGGGACTCTTCTCCTTGTCCTTACTGCCCTCATCTTTCTGTGAGTACATGCTAGCTGTCAGATGTGCATGAATGCTTGTAAATGTTTCGTAACTGCTGACAGACGCACCCCTTAGCTGCATCTGCGCAGACCACCTAACCAAGATTAAAGTAGCTTCCTTTAAAGCTATTTTTCTTTTCTGCCTTTCATAGCTTTTTTTGTGTGTGTGTGTGTGTCAGCCTAGAGCACCTTGTAGCGGAAACCACAGGTAGATGTTTGTTCTCATAGACTTGGCAGTAAACTGCTGTTCCGCCACAAGGCCAACGGGAAGGGGGAGGTTTGATCAGCCTTTATTATCGCTCTCTCCGTTTTGGGCTTGGAGAAGTTGCTCGCTCTCTTTATACAGGACCTTGGTGCTGGTGAGTGCTGTTAAAAAACAAATCCATTAAGAGACAGTAGTAAGAAGTCGGATATCAATGAGGTTGGCTATAGTCTTTCTTTTCTAGCAGAGATACTAGATGGGTGCTGTAAGATACTGTTTGAGGGGCTTTATTCACCTGAGTGTATGAACAGATTGGTTGGAGCTGTAGATGGGGTGATGAATGAGCACCCTTAGTGTACCCCAGGCTGTTCTGCCCACTGCTAGTTTGAGTTGGGCCTCCATCCTCATTCTCAGCATCTCTAGGTAAGGACTGACCTCTGACTCTCACCTGGTTTGCTGTCTTTTGGCAGAATTGAACGGCGGGCAGTGGCTTTTGTGGCATGACGACCACAAGCAAGGGAAGCAAGGCCTTGAAGGTAAACCCCTAAGGAGCACTAGCTTGTTTTCTCAGCACACTTCACATTTATTTCTTATTGCTGGATTTGTTTCTTTTGTCATTCTTCCACGACTTAATGGCCAGGATTTCCCTTAGCCTCAGCTCTTAATTGAAGTCATTTGGTATTAGATTTACTCTGGTGTTTCAGGTGTAAATGAGGTGCTAATAAAATGGTACGGTAAAGCTTGCATGCCTTTGCCTCGAGGACAGGGATGGGCAGTCCTGGCTCAGGAGCTGATGAGGGAAATTTAGAGCCATATCATTCATACAAAGCATACAGAGTGTAGTTCAGTCTGAAATATGCATTGAAGGCCATTAATTACTATATAATTGACTTTATACATGAGAATTGCCAGAGTCAATCTGCTTGGAGATTTTACTTGTTTTGTGTTTTGTGGTTTCTCTTTCATTTTTGCACCCTCTGTGAATACATTTGTTTGTTCATTTTCCACTTTTCTTCAAGGCGAAGATACAAACATAGGATGAAAGCTTTTTAAGCAGTTGAGATGCAATATTTAAGTTGATTGCAGCTTTGTTCCTTTGTAAGTTCATTTTTGTGACCTGGGCAATGATGCCTTTTGCTAGTACATATCCCTTCAGTGTTTTTTTTTTTGTTTTGTTTTTTTTGTTTTTTTTTTGTTTTTGTTTTTTTCCTTCTCTTTCCTCCCCGCCTTTCTGTGTGGCGCCATCCTGCAGGTGAAAAGGGAGCCGGGCGAAAATGGAACCAGCTTGACGGACGACGAGCTGGTGACCATGTCTGTGCGGGAACTGAACCAGCACCTGCGTGGTCTCTCCAAGGAGGAGATCCTGCAGCTGAAGCAGCGACGGCGCACACTGAAGAACCGTGGATATGCTGCCAGCTGTCGTGTCAAACGTGTCACGCAGAAGGAGGAGCTGGAGAAGCAGAAGGCGGAGCTCCAGCGAGAAGTGGAAAAGCTGGCGTCCGAGAATGCCAGCATGAAGGTGGAGCTGGATGCATTGCGCTCCAAGTACGAGGCCCTGCAGAGCTTTGCCAGGACAGTGGCCCGTGGCCCCGTGGCCCCTGCCCGCGGCCCTATCGCCTCAGTCATTGGGCCCCTGGTCCCAGGCAAGGTGGCCACCACCAGCGTCATCACAATAGTGAAGTCAAAAACGGATGCCAGGTCTTAGTATATGGCAGGGCCAGAGAAGGGGGGGAAGTTGATGTGGGAGGGAGAAAGGCAGATGAAGAAGAAAAGGAGGCGGTCGAGCAGATCATGGTCAGTGTATCTTCACCGAGCACAGGAAGAACCTGATTGGGTGACCTTTAAAATGTAAAGTGCCTCTTGTCCCAGGCGTCTTCCCACCAAACTGGTAGACAAGAGATGGACAGGGCTTTTCAGTCACAGGGCTAAAGGTCAAAGTTGAAAAAGAAACATTTAAAGACTAGATCCAGGCTTAACATGGACGTGACTCCTGGCCAAAATGCCGTAAATAACTCAGCATTTATTGTAGTTCACATGGGTCCAAGTGTACTCTGCGTGTGTTTTTAGGAGGAGTTTTGTAACGCTAAATGTAGTTTGGCATTTGTTCACAGTGTTGTGATGAGTATTTATTTCTCTTCCTTTGCTGCAGTCCATATGATAAACTTTCGTGCTGAGACGCAGCATTGTTCTCGGCCTGTGCACCTCAAGGTGCCAGTTGGTGTGCTGCTCGTAAGTCATGTGGAGCCAGTGAAGGGAACAGAGCGACATTCTTTCTAACAAGCAAATCCCATTAAAACTTTGAGATGGGGAGTTTTCTTGATTGGTTCCGCTCTTCTCTGCCTCTAGGAAACCTTGGTTGGACCACAAAAGCTTCCGATTTAGTGGAAAGTTCATCTCAAATGTGCCGTACAAAGTACCTGTGCATGGTGATTTGCACTGACCAAGTAATCTGAGGGGAAAAATGAAAGTTTAAAATTGGAAACAGTTGTACTGCAGCTGTCAAGAATTTCACATAGATATGTTTGTGTGATTGGATGGTTTTGTTGCAAAAACTAAGGAAAAATTTGGAAAAACGTATTTTAAAAAGTATTTGACATTGGGGGGCAATAATATATTTATGTGTAATACGAAGAAAAGCGTAAGTGTTTGGTGTTGTCAAAATTCCAGTCTGATTGGACCTTGACAAAAGGATCCGCTTGGTTAGAGTTTTCTGACAGATTGGAAGAAGCTGCTTGCTGCTGCTGGCATTTCTATAACTACGAGGTATCCGCTTCCACACTAGCAAAGAACAACTGCGTTCCCTTGGCATTCCGGAACACTTTACAAGTTCACAAATGGTTAGGTAAAATGTTTTTTTTTTTTTTTTTTTTTTTTTTTTTTTTTTTTTTTTCTTTTTTTTCCCCCCCCCCCCCCNCCCTGAAAACCTAAAAGTTTTTTTTTTTTTTTTTTTTTTCTCCTTCTTTCTCCCTCCCCCTTCCTAGGAATTTTGGGGGTGTTGAGATTGTTCAACTGTGTACCATCAAAGATGGACATCACAACTTTATTTCATTTGTGATGGGATTTAAAAATAGAAGATTTTTGTCATAAAACGGGGAGAGGCTGACCAATAGACATGTATTCATGAGCTTTACTATAAAGTTGTCAGTGTCTGTATACTAAGGATCTTTGTCCATGTTCAAGTTTTGATTTTTATAAATACATAGAGTATCTTACATTATTTATAAAACCTAAAAAAAACTTGTTTGATATCTTTTTGCAACTGTACCAAAAGTGGCTTACTATTGAAGTCGATAGCTTTTTCTAGTGACTAGGCGCGTACTGTGGACTAGCGCGTGGTGTGATGTGTAAGTGACAAGGTGACAGTATTGTTCACTATTTGGATGTGATGCTCTTCTTTTATTTATGGAGACAAAAGGTGATGTAAACAGGGTCCCATGCCTGAGCCCACCCCCTAACCACCCAGGCCTGGGTTCCTTGCAGTTTTAGATAACCTTGGCAAAAAAAGTATCTTGCTCTAGGACAAAGCTCATGTTGCTAGAAGGATCCTCTTCAGACTGATGCACTAAACAAAGGCTGTTCCTGAAAGTCCATTAAAAATCAATGAGTGAGCTCTCTTTGTGCCCTTTGACCTTACCCATCTTGCAAGCTAGGATGCTGCCAGCCTTTTGACTGCACCCATGCTGACGTATGGCATCTTCACTATTTTCTCCTCCTCTGGAGCTTTGGTTTTACAGTGCCTGCTTCATGTAGATCTGTATTTGGAGGCCTTGAGATCAGCTCACCACTCTGAGACAGTTTCCCACATGAGGAAGGTCTGCTAGTTGCATTGAGGATGGTGATGAATGGTGACGAGCATCTAGTTTGTGTTGCTGAGTTTTTCCTGTCATGAGCCCAAGACTCAGGCTTTAGTCAGCTGATGGTGTTGTGGTCCATAACATGTGGGCTGAACAGTACTGTTTCAGGGCCCTGGAGGAGCTCTCCTGTAGTATCCTTGAGTGTGGTACATGACCTGAATTACTCCAGCAAAATATATATTTAAGTAAATAAAGACTAAAAGTTGGTTTGGATAAAACCTACGTTAGCTGACAAAATAAGTAATAAAATGATGTTGATGATGATAATAATAGGCCTTTAATGCCCCAGGTTTCTGCTCAGAGCCTCCTCTGTGATGTGAACCTGTTGCCAAAATGTTGAAACATGTCAGCAGGGTTTCGTAGAACTGTCGTTTGTAACCCGTTCCTGGCGACACCCAGAATTACGGCCATGAGCGACATGTTGCATCACCTCTCAAGTTATTTCTGTGACGTGTAATCTTTATTTTACTTTTTTGTGTAAATTTCTTGGATATATACAATGCAAAAAATCTAGTTTTGCTTTTTTTTCATAAATGCCAGGGATGTGACTATTAGGCACTGCTGAACTGTAAAACAAACTTAATTTAATTCAAACCTCTTTTTGCTCAGCCAGTGGGACACAATTTCTGTGATTCATTAAAATATGATGCTGATGATGATGATATTGAGGGTTACTGCCATGCAGTCTTTGTAATTGTTGCGTTTACAGCATTTTATAGAGATGGAAATTCACAGCATGCAGGCAGTCCGAGAAAGTGTTTTGCCAAAAGAGATTTTTGTGTGTCTACATGCATGGATTGCCCTCCTGTCAGATTAGACTGATGCGATCTGCATTAATGCGATGCTCAGCTGCTGGAAACTTTGATCTCACGCTGCAGAAATACACACGTCAAACAAGGGGGCGCTTCATTTAACCACTTTCCCCTTCCTTGTTCTAGGCACTCATTAAATTAAAAGGAGTGTTTTAAATTAAAATGCTGTGGCTTTTTCTTTGAGGCCTCCTGATTGGTTCAGAACTGGAGGGGGTGTGGCTGAGTTTTAATTTGAAAGGCCTCGTGACTGGTAGAGAATTGTAAGTTGCAGGCTGAGCTAGGCACAAATACTTGGAGGCAAAGACTAGTTTGTCATTTAAGTGCAAAAAATACACTTAATGGGAGAAAGTCACCTTGGAAACATTGGGAGAAAAACTTCCATATGTTTTGGGCCGGCTCAGGAGTCACACACTGCCACACCCCCTAGAAAAGGGAGGGGGAAACATGTATGTGTGTGGGGAATTTTTTTTTTTATTTTTTTTTTTTTTATTTTTTTTTTTTTAAACCTTATCAGCCTTGGGACCTGTTCTGACCATTTAGCACTTGACGGCCTTTAGTTTGAGGCCCACTGGGTCTCGTCATCACTCAGTACCTGGTTTGAGAGCGCAGCCCTCATGCTTTAGTGCCCGTGTTGCACGACTGCATCTGTGACGGGCAGTGCTGCCTTTACAATTGCGTTCCAGTTCCATGGTCAATTGAGGCTATTTTTTTCAGGTTAAGAAGAATTAAAGCAGGCTGTGAGCAGTCACATGTGGCTGAGGGGAATTTGCTTCTACCCTCTGTTTTCTCCCCCCAAGGCCTTGATCTCAAAGGTGCTCCTATGGCTGGCGTGAGAGTGGCAAGTCCACCGTTGACCCCACCCACCGTGTTGTGCAAGCCTCAGTCATGGCTGAGGTGGGGAGGAAGGACGGGGTTGGGATCACTGTGCCTGACTACGATTGAGTGTTTTTGTGGCCCCAATCCTCTCGACTCGTCTCCTGGCCGACACTCAGCCTTAATTACTCATTTAACTCATTTTAGCATCCAATTGGACAACTCAATTCAACAACTGGTTTAAGGCCGTTTTTACTGTGTGTCAAAACTTTCACATTTTTGGGTTCATCTTTATGAAGATAAGTTTTAAAATTTAAGGTGTTAAAATGGTTTTTTTGCAGGATTTTTTGACCCCTAATTAACCTTTTAAACACTGGAAAGCACACCTGAGGCGTTTAGATGTATACATATTTATGTATATGGGATATTTATAAGTATGCTTTTGTTTGGTTACTTTTTCTTACTTTGGATTTTTAACAGTTCTTTTTCGACTGGTGATCTGTGAAATCGTTCTTACCAAGTTTGACCCATGTTTCTCTCTCTCGGCATTGCTTTTCGTATCAATGTTGACGTTCTGTTTATTGCCGTAGCAGTCCTGTTGCGTGGTTCCCTCTGTGAACAATGTGTAAAGATTTTTAAAAAAAAAAAAAACTAAACAAAAAAAAAAAGTGCTCGTGTACTGTCAAGCGCCACAGCCCTTTGTCATTTGCCTTCCTGCCCCAGGGGAAGGCGTGGTGGCGTACGCGTGTGCGTCGTGGTGACTGTTGTGACAAAAGTGAACTTTTTTAAATATGCAATTCAGTGGGCTTCAGGGAGAGACTGGTAATATTTGCTTGGAGCAGTGCTGTCATAAACGTCAATAGTTTTATACAGAGTGCTTATGTATCTGTGACTCTCATCAAATCCCATAATCCCCTGCTTTTCAGCGTGCTTATCTGATAACCCTTTTCCTTCCTTTGTCGGCAGCGTGTCTTGGATTAGTCTGGCAGAGGCTGTTTAGCAACAGATGGATACTAGTCTGAATGGATCTTTGTTTTGAGGAAGAAGTTTGCTTCCTTTTACAGCTATTTATGTATTATTATATCGACTATATATAGATCTTTCCGGAATCTATTTTGGTGGTGGCGTCCGTAATAGAAAGAAAGCCCAGATTTGACCTCTTGGCATACAACTGAATCAGAGATGGCACTGACATTATGCCGTTTGTTGTTGATCCATAGAGTGTTTAAAAAATCGTGACAGTTTTCCCACCTCTGCAGTACCATTTTTATACTGAATATCCATCCAAGTTTTTATCTTTGAAATGGGTCCCATCGGTATCATAAGGGCAAACTAGTTTCACCTCAAACAATGGGAGAGTCGAATGAAATTGAACCTGGAATATTTTACATTTACATGTTTTTGTGTTCAGATGAAGCTTGTAGGTGGAGCAAATTACACAATGACATTAACGCACAATAAAAAGTGAATGTTTTCCCACCTTCACAGGCCTTTGTCCTTGAGAGGTCAGCATGAACTCATCTAATCTCAGCAAGAGGTTTTGATGTCTTTTCAGGGCTTTAATGTATTCTAATAGAAAAATGGCAGCTTAAATCTATATTTTATGATCTCGTATTAATCTCTAATAGATTTTGTTTGCACGTGGAAGGAAAAGGGCTCAGATTCATTCCGATGTTGTGTTGGGCTTTTCTTTCTTTATCTGATTACTTAGTTGATTTCTTGGCATCAGGGGCACGTGGAGAACCCAGGTTTACTGTCTGGATTCTGAGTGCTTCCTGCCACAGTTCACGGTAGCAATGGAGCTTCAAGCGACTAACTTCCTACGTTGCTGCTAGCACAGTAAATAAAACTGACACTGAAACCAACTCTTTAAAAAAAAAAAAAAAAAAAAGGCAAAATTAAAGCGTAGCAAAAGCCCTTTTTTATTGTTCATATTTGATATTTATCTGGACAGCTTTGTTTGTTTCCTCTATGGCTCTTACTTTGACTTTGGTACTCCCTTTCGTTACATGTGAAGCGTAGTATGTAGTTAAATGAAGTAAAGGTTTAACAGCACTTGGGTGGTAGGAATCCAAGCTTTGTTTGTTTTTTTTTTTGGTTTTTTTTTTTTTTTTTAATCAAACCACATGTCTGTGTCAACTGGTGATCACACGACCGCATATGACTATCTAGCTCTTCTGAGTCGGGTATTTGTGTCTCCAAAGTATCAAGTGAGAAATTAAAGCTATAAAAAAGTAGTGACTTTATGAATATGGTAAATAACGATTAAAAAGTTGTTTTTGTTATTTTTCTGTATGGGGTGTTAAATTATGATCTCACAGTACTTTGTATGGGGGGAAGACAGAGGTAAAGTCAATTTAATTGTAAGTATTTATTAACTAAATTATTGTACTTTTTTGCAATCTGTAGATAAGTAATATGATGTATTCGTATATAATAGACCATGAAATTAACTGTTTCACTATCAGTCTGAAGCGTCTTTAATTTATTGATGTATATACTGTATGTTGATATACAGCTGACTTTATTTTGTATATGACCAATAAACACATTTTGAAAAAGACCACCTGTCGGGTCTTTCAGTCACCCGGACGTTATTGAACAGTGGGGGTTTTCTGTCTCTTTTCTGCTGACCCAGTTTGATAGGGGTAAAAATAAAGTGGTGGGTGGGTAGGGGGGGCAAACATTATCTGTGGTTTGAGGAGATGGCAACCTTATTTGGAGGTCTTGATTCCTTTCGGCGTGATCCAAAAAAAGCCAGCAGCCGACCCACTTCAGGCAACCTCAGCGGACACGATTTCGGCCCGATATTAGTAAAACATGACAGCGGCAGGAGGGATGTCTAGGTGCTCCTGTCCTTAATGAGGACGCAGAGACTGTGTGTGTGTGTGTGTGTGTGTGTGTGTGTGTGTGTGTGTGTGTGTGTGAGAGACAGAATGAATGAGAGAGAAGCTGCTGAACTGCTGTGATTCGGCTGCGCAGCTTGCAAACAGTTTCAGTCCACAAAGGTTCTGTGGTGTTTGTTGTGGCCCTGTGTATGCAAGCAAGCAAATATATAAAATAAGTTTTTCCTTTTTTGTAGTGTGACTACATTTGACATATGTTTATCTTACAATATTAAAGCTACTTGCACAGATTTACCCACTTGTACAGCTGGTTAATTAATTCTGAAACAGTTCTTGATCGGGGGTATTATACCAGTAGGTGGGCTTCAAAGCTGTAATGTCATAGTCCAGTCAGTACCACTAACCCTTATGCCACCTACCCCATACACCTAATGTGGGGGTAGGTTTATGTACCAATTTGACCTATTTATACAGCTGCGTAAACTGTATTGTATTAATTCTGCGCCACTACCTCCATCAGGGGAATTACAGCATAGATTTGAACCCAGATCCCTTTGTTGTTAAGGTTTGGCTCAAACCACTATGCTACATGCAGCCATCTTTTTACTGATTCACTTACCTAATTCAGAGGTGTTTTGGAGCCTAATACCAGCAGGTACTGGACAGAAGAAATGGACACATCAGGGTAATTAATTAAATGTTTTTACTGAAACTGTTGCTCCCATCTTTGCTTAATCCTGCAAAATGCTATTCTAGGTGCTCTGAATTTATGTCCAAACTGCAGAAGTCATGATCTGAAGGATTATTGCCAACAAGAAGGTAGGTGTGTGTGTGTGTGTGTGTGTGTGTGTGTGTGTCATAGTGGGGTGTTGCCCTGTGCAGGGTGTACCCTGCCTAAGATCTTTCAGGGATCTACTCTGTATCACTGTGCCCCTGTGTGGACAAGCAAGTTCTGAAGATGAACTATAAGGAGGTTTGTATTTATTTGCTGGTGCTCCCATGGTCTACAGATTATAGAACATTTAAAAACAATCCCAGTAGCTCAGAGGTACCAAACCAGTCCTGATTTGTGAACTTGCACCTAGAACTTGGCCTTGAGCCCAACGCTTTACCTGAATTTGGACAGCACCACTAAACTCCACTCATCTGCTTGTGCCACACTTAAACAGCCAACCAGTAATCATACCTACAACTGTGGCACAGACCCTCCCTCTCTGGCCTAGAAGATGTGACAGATTTGGTCGACCCTGTTGGGGTGAATTACTGGCCAATCTGGGACACACCTCTTCCACTGTTACATTTGTCATTTTTACTCGTTCTTGAAGCTGCTTTCTGGCCCAGTTCTCAGAACTGGCAACAACAGCCGAAGTCATCTGTTCCATCCCCTCAACACCTCTGCCGTCTGTTCACATGTGGCCTTATTAAAGTTTCTTTCTGCTAAATCTGCCTCTTATAATTTTTGGTTTATGATGCTTTGTTGCATACCATGGTTCCTTTTGCTGTATATATCCCCTAAAATTGACTTTTTTTTTTTTGTTTTTTATTACCAGCTGTTCTTTAATTTTCATTCGTTTTCATTAACTGCTTATGTTGGTCAGTCACAGCAGTCTGGAGCCTGTGCTGGAATCACTCATGCAAGGAGGAATATTATTTATTATTATAGTAAATTTTATTTTATCATTATTATTATTATATGAACAACAGGTAATTTAGTGGCAAAAGCTGCCACCTTTAAAGCTGGAGATTGCAGGTTTGAATCCCAACTTCTGCTATACTACTGTTGGTCCAAGTAGTTACCAAGAATTGATACAGTAAAATTACCCTGCTGGGTGAATACAAGTAAATATAGGTAGATGATCACTAGTGCCAGCAAAATGAATGTATATAAATGTTCTTGTTTATGAGTACAAATCTGATTAGCCATACAGACCAAAAATATATGTCTGATGGCCTATGTAAAATCATTCAGGTCTAATTGCTCTTGTAAATTGAGTTCCCTTTGGTTCCCTAAGAGCCTGAATCCACCAGGCTTAGGAACAGCTTCATACCACAAGCTGTCAGGCTATTGAACTCATTTCCACCACCAGTGACCACCACCTCTACCCATAAATAGTGCCATCCACCTCTTGCCTGTGGCACTGTATCCTGTGTCATGCTTATGCATGTGTGTACATGTATGGGTACTTGTACATTTTGTTTTTTTATATATTTATCTATACTACTACTCTTTACCTTTATGTATCTATATTGCATTATCTTTTAGCAGTCTTCATTTTTTGTCATTCTCCTGACTATTCCCCCTGGTTCTCTGCACCGTGGACCAGAGAATCTTCATCTCGCGCTCCTTTGTACACCTGCTGTATAAGGGTGCTCGACAATAAGATTCTTTATTTCAAAATCTGCTCACATATTCCAGCTGGTCTAAATTATACATGTATGCTTAATGTTTAGACCTTCAGTACAAATTAAAATGCTGAAGCAGGCGGAATTAAGATCATTGTCTGCATGACATTAAACAGTGCACGTTTAAAGCACCCACGAGGGCAGAATTGGAGAAGCGGGTTTATTCTCGAAACACAGGTGTCAAAAAGTGATTAATGCGGGTCTCCTGTTGGTCCGTCACACCTGCAGGGAGCAGCACTCCACAGTGAGCCAACAAGTTGGCGTGAGCACGCGCGCTTTTTTCTTTCACTACATTTTATTTTATACGCAATTCAGGGCATGAGGTAAAATCCGCACTGGAATACCTTTCAGAAGTTAATCCACTTTTTTGCTCATTTCGCCGCGAATTCACATTATTTATTAGTAAAGGTATGGACACTTTGTGTTCAAAACGGGACGGTAGTTCTTTACACGCTGTTGTCAGATAACGAACGACTGTAGGACGATTTAGAATGTTGCTACAGCGCGAGCAATCCGGTTCTGCCCTTTTGATATTAACCGTGACACGTTTTAGAGCGCTTCGCGTGCGCCTGGAGGAAGCGAGTGAAATGCGAACTTATGTAGAAACCCAGCAGAAATATTGTTTATTAACTTGTACTCTTGCTGAAACTTCACAGACGCTGTCTCTATTTACCGGTACTTTGTCAAGTAACTAGTCTGTGTTCACTTTAAAATCGTCCTTTTTTGATTGTAGCTTTAGGAAAAGTGTGTCACGTTATTAAATCATAACAGAAATAATACATTTCAAGTTGTAAACAAAACTTATCGGACATGGTCTGTGTTTTACTGCCCCTTAACTAAATTACAAGAAAGTCTTTAATGTCATGCTTAAAGTAGTTTCACATCGTCTTTGTTTTACTGACGCTTTCTTGAAACGAATATTCAGTCTCCTTTCATGTCACATTGTTAAAACCACAAATAGTCAATTTACTTAGTAAAATGTTACCTGAAACAGTCTTTACTGGCAGTTCGTTTAATCGTTACAAAATCATCTTAACATTTTCAAGTGTAGGGAAATGAAACACTTTTTATAAAGAGTGACTTTAATCAAGTAAATGTGTTACTGAACTGGTTACATTGGTATCCTGGTATAATAGTGCATTACTGCCCTTTTTATTAAACGATTATGTTTAAACTAATATAGGATTCGAATTTCATCTTGGATTGTCTTCATCTCATTAACTTGTAGGCATTTAAACATCAAATTGTAAGTTTTTTAGTACTAAGTTGTCAAATAAGTATAAAATATGGAGGTGTATGATAAGATGAAAATTAAATCCAAGAAAGTTCATTAAAAACTGATACAGTTAGTAAAACTGTACACCTGTGAACAGGGGAAGACGGCTCACCTGTGTCCTGTCCATGGATGGAGCTGTATGAGGAGTTCGTCAGGCGTCTCCGATCCCACTTGCAGGGGGTGTCCTGTGGACGGACGCCCTTGGACCCGATCCTCCGAGACTCATCTTGCATCCTCTTCCATGGCTTGGCCATTCTGCCCCCTGTGGTACATATGACCCTGGTGCACCACACACTATCTCTTCTTGCTGTGTCCTCCTGAGGTCCAGTAAAACTAAAGCTTTTTTGATATATTTGTATGATTTCTAGGAACCTGTTCAATCCTCCAACCCAAACACATTAATTTAAAGAAATTTTAGATTTAAATAATTAAAATTAAATTTTAATAATTTAAACACACAATGTGTTTTGTAAGGTGCATCACAGCTACCAGTGTAATACGTGCAATTTGGGAGATGCGTAAAAACATGTCCTTTAGAGTGGACAATAAGAAATGGCTGGGTCATGGCAGGGTATAATTTACTGATCTGATATTAAATGAAAAGCGCTGTGATTACCAGCTTTTACCAGTCTATGTTCTATAAGTATTGATTTTTAATTATTTTGCTTGCTGTGTCAACATCTGCATTTCCGGGTGGTTGTGTTTCAGCTCACAGAGCAGGAGAGGGCACAAATGCTGAAGTACAAAGAAGAGGCTTTGAGACTCACAAAACAGCGGAAGAAAACAGAATGGAATCCTAGGATGCTCCGTGTTCAGACCCTCCTCGAAAGTGTGCAGGTACTGATGAACTAACCTGCTCGGTCACCAAAAAATTTCATTCAGATTTGGTTTTACGTGACATTTTGTTTTTTGTCTTTCAGGTGAGGAGGGCACCGACACTCGAGGAGTTCATGCAAAACAAAGCTGCAGTTTTTGTAACGCAGAGCGGAAGTTGCCAAAGTGCAAGGGGTGAATCCTCATCCCAGATTGATGGATCAGTGGAGGATAGAGCAAGTCTTTGGGGTGTTTCCCTACCAATGTGTTCTACTACCAAACCAGTGGATGATGGGAAGGTGGATGACTTCTCATTCCATACCTTCGCATCTACTTCAAGCCAGCCAGTGGAGTGTAATTCAGAAGTGGACAAGCAGAGTAGAATTAGGATGACTGACCCACCCCACACACATGCTATATCAGATGAAGTCATCACCCAACCTGATGACCACAAGGAATTGAAATCCAGCTTACATTTGGAACCAGATGCCCAGCATTCTGTGGCATCTCCATGGGCAGATGGTCAAGGAAAAGAGCAGCTCAACATAGAACTGAAATTAACGGGCAATCTTTCCAAGTCTGTATCATCCCCTGACTCCATTGCCCAAACCTTTTCTGTTGGTGACGCCCAGAAGTCGACTCACAGTGGGCCACAGCTGGCCTCAGGCCACAACAAGTTTTGGAGCTTTCCCAGGCCACAGCTGTCCTCCAGCCCCACCCGCCATAACAAAGGTAACAGTTCTACAAAGAAGCTGCTGGTGAACACTGCCCTGACGCTCAGAGGTCACACTGGCAGGGTGAAATGCCCATCAGTAGCGGGCCAGAATGTGGTAGAGAAAATCCTTGAGCGGTCCATGCACATCAGTCAGCTGGAGTTGAGCCTGTCCAGCCTGAAGTCCTTAATATCCGACCTGGGGACAATCCTGGTGCAGGATGACAAGTTGATAGAGGAGCATCATCCAGGGGACAAGAGGCCTGCCTGCACATCATCTCCTGGCTTGGACCAGCCTGAATGTTGTACGAACAGTACGTTTATGATAACCCCAGGTGGCTCCAGTGATCAGCCTGCAAAGGAGGCTGGTTCTCCCTCTTTAATATGGTCCTGTGACATGGAGGCCCCATCTGACCTCTGGCTGCAGGCTGAACTAGACCAGGGCTCCCTCCAGTGTGGGGAAGCTGTGCAGGGTTCCCTGAAGCACGCGACCAACATCCTGGGCTCCCAAGCTAAACGTAGGCTCCTTTTGGAAGCTGCAGAGGAGAGCATCCAGGGAGTGGAGGAAAAGCCACACTCCAGTACTTGTAAAGGTAAATGCCTGCCTATGTTTTCCTGGTAATGGCTCACTAGGCAGACTGAGGGCTGAAGGTTAGAACCTCAGTCTTGAACCACCACCCCACCCCCTCCTCGGTGTTTTATGTTGCAGTGTGGACCATGGATCCAGTGAGGCAGCTGAAACAGGCACAGGCTGAGGAGGAGGAGCGCAGGGCACAGCAGTTGCAGCTGCAGGTAGGGGCTGCTGTTGTGTCACCCCAAAAGGTTCCAGTTTGGATGGAAAATCTCTGGTTTGCTGATAACAGCTAGAAAACACTTGCAACTTGAAATCAGCTTGTCATTTAAAAAGTTGGCTGAGCTATAGGGGTCCATTTAACAGGAATACCTTATATAAGAAAAGTGTTAATATCAATTACCGTGGCAACCTTGTTTCAAGTAGTGCCACTAGTTCCCAGATGTGGTAACTCTTTAATGCCACAGTAACTAACCTGCCTAGGCTCACTGCCAAACAGTAGCATAGTCTGTTCTTACATGCTGCAGTTTGTGTTTTGTTGCGTCACCATGTAGCACTGGTGCCTAATATTTCCTGGGCCGTGGCTTCAAATTGAGTTCAGTCTGTGTAGTTTTCATGTTCTTTCAGTTCTCCTTGGTTTCCTACCATAGTCCAAAGATGTTTGTTTTTGGAGGATTGGTCAATCTAAATCTCCTCAAGTATGTGTGTAATTGTCCTGCAATGGACTAGCATCTCATCCAGGGTGCACCCTGCCTCAGGCCCTTGTTTCTGGAATAGACTCTGGGCCTCTACCATCCTGCACTCCACAGGTGGTTATTGATATTTGTTATTTATAATGAAAGGATTGTGTTTTTCTGTGTGTGTGAATCACTGAACAACATCGAAATACATCATTGGCCCAAGCGGCACTGCATACACAGCTGCCCTTTCTTCGTCCATTACTCCTTGAGCTACTCTTGCACCATTAATTATAGCTTTTAATTTATGCAGTTGACGGCACTATAATTACCTGAAGCTGTTTTATAATTGGGGCTCCACATTTTTTTTCTTTCTTCATCGCCATCGACACGCATGAAGGGTAGACCCACAGTGGAAAGAGCCCGGTCCTATTACAGTGGCAAATTGACAGTGACAACGAGTGGTTAATTGGTTTCATTCATGACTGTCTGCATTAAGTGCCTGTCTCCCCAGCAAAACCCCACTCTGCCAGTTATGTTCATTGATCTCCCACCCTTCTCTTCCTGCCCAATCAGAGGATATCTCTCTGCTACCAATATCTCCAGCACTTGTCCTTCCAACGCCCCACATTTGGCTCACATCCCAGGGACACCAAAGCTGCCTTTCTTGGCCCCCCTGCCATGCTGGCCCTCCCCTTTCCTGCAGTCTCACAGGTATTTTTCTTTTCAGAAAGCCTTTTTCTTTACGGTTTCCCTACTCCTCATATATTTTATTCTTTAAAATAAGTTGGTTTAAATCTGTCCTGCATATAAAACATTTGTGCAACTGATGTTTTGAATAATGTGGCCAGGAACTTGTCCAAACAAGCCCTCCTTTCCAAGCAGGTGGACCAGGTGGAAAAGAGTTCCAGTCCTCCATGTCCCCTGCAGTGTCAGGGGTTTTGTGAAAGCTATTGTTTATGCGACTGAAACAAACAATGTGACTGTCCCACAGACAAGTGGCCTTTCCCCACATTGGCGCCACCTCGTGGCAGCCATGGTCAAAGGCTACCTGACGCGGCGCCTTCTTCGCACAGAGAGAGTCGCCCAGCTGCTGCGTGTTGCCAAGGACTCCCAGGACTTCCTGCTGGCATTCAAACCTTCAAGGGGAGTCCTTGTCAGCAAGCAGGACTTGATCTTACTGGAGCAGGTATCACTGCAGGTACATCTGAAACCCTTCATCCTCATCACGCCAAACTGTTGACCCACACTGAAGACAGAACAGCGAAAAGCACTGTACTATGGTGAGTGTACTTCAACTGCTGTCCACCTTGACTAACCTCCCCCACCTCTTGTTTCGTTTTTGTCCCTCTCCAGCTCCGCTCTGCCCGCTACGAGATCCATGACGTTTTCTTCTACAGCACCGTCAAAGAGAGGATGAGGATAATTTCCAGGGACCGTGAGCTGATCAGAGTGCGAGAGCTGAGGCGCATGGTAAAGCCTCAACCTTGACCACACCATGGTAATACAGTTTATCGTGGGCGTGGAATAAATTTCACACTTATAGTGTATTCACCTGTAGACTTTGTGAACTAGTTGAGGTTTAGGAGCACCCTTCTGAAAGGTGCATCAGCAGCACTTGTACTGTAAGAATTTGAACCTGCATCCTGGTTACCTGTTATGTTCAGGAGTGTTACAATAAAACCCCTCGTGGGGCTTAAACTGGTGACCTTCTGGTGGATTGCTATAACCAGAATTGTACGAGGTGTTTATTGTTTTATGCTGTGGCTTTGAGTGTGTGTGTTACCTGAAAAAGTGTGTCTGTGGCTTTGAATTCAAAGGAGAGACCCGAACGGCGAAGCCATCCTAAATCACTGGAGAGGAGGAGGAGCCGGATGTGAGTGTGGTCCAGGGTCACACCAAGTAAACCAAGTTCTTTACAAACTAAAACACCACCTCTGACCAGGACTTCTACCCCTGGCTGGAGATGTTATTTAACGTGCCATATATGCACCACGTTACCTTAAGATTGAAAAAACTAAGAATCTTGAAACAAATCTGGCCCCACAGATTTCAGATAAGAGATTGTGGACCTGTGGTCTGTGGGTTAGAGCTCTGCTCACGCCCCTCTTGGAAACCAAGCTTAGGCTCAGGATCAGCTTTTTCCACATAGACTGTCTGCTGCTGAATTCCTGACAGCACAGGGAGTGATCACTACCACCACCACTGACCACCTCCCACTGTATGGCTCATTACCACCATCACTACTGGCTTAGATACAAAGAGGATTAGTGCAAACTATCTACTCAACATTATTTTATCTATATTTATAATTATTTACTTATCTATTCAATTTATCAGTGTTGCCCTGTATCATCATGCTGTCTGTTCAGTGTACTGTGCACTGTGGTCCAGGAAAAACTACATTTCCTCTCTTGTACATCTGTATAAGGGCAGAATGACAAAGGGAACCTTGAAGGTTGAAAGCAATGTTTCTGTGCTGCAGGGTGCGGAAGGAGAGGTAGGAACAGGGGGATGCTACAGGCAGGGATGAATGGAGACCCTGCCATGAGCTTGCATGTCAGGAGAGCGCTCCCACCCTCTCTGCCAGAGTATGAAGGAGCAGAGCCCACCTCTGCCTTTCATTTATTTTGAATGTGTTGTCTAATAAATGTCTGTGTCCTATCATTGTCCATTGTGCATTTAGAACCATCATGCATTCATGTCTTGGGCTGTGATGATGAATTTCACAGCTTCTGATTAACCACATTTGCTCAGAGGATGTTGTCACCGAGAAGCCCCTAGAATAACATAAAATGGTTCTTCCAGAACTGCAGATGTGGCTGTCAGAATAAGTGCCTCTCAGGGGTACGAGCAGAGCTCCCTGGGAAGAGCAGCAGCCGCCTGGGCCCAGTTCCAGGTCCACATCAGCGGTCGAGTCGTAAAATTGGCCCCAGTTTGCACTTAAATAAGTCACTTTCACGAGTATCTGGGGCTTCAGTCCTAAATCCAACTCGAAAATATGCTTCAGTGCAGCAACACTTGGAATACAAATCATTTTATTGGTTTTTTTTGCCCACAAAATGTGCAAAGGGACAGCTGTCTAAACGCTGGTAGGAAGACAAACAGTAACTGACACCAAGTTTACAGATTATCTGCCTTCTTTATGGGCTAAATTAAACAAGAAATAACTTTATAATCTAGCTCTAAATTCAAATGCAAAACAACTTCCTGGGTTTGACTCCTTTCCACAGCTAGATAATTTTATTGGAGCAACTGAGGGTAAGTGTCTTCCTTAAGATGGAAAGATGGTTAGGGCCATACTATGTAACCTGAAGGCTGCTGGTTTGAATCCCCCTCCTATTGCAGTACTTGACTGATACTGTAAGAATTACATGGTATAAATGGGTAAATCCGTGTTGGTTTGTTGTGTAATGCGTTCAGCCACCCTATACAAAGGTATCAGCTAGATAAAATGCTGAAAGGTACTATGGCAGCAACAGAGTGTGGGGTTTGGACGTGCAACCTTCAGATCTCTGAGGTTTGGCTTTTCTAAAATTTTACCTTTAACCTTAATGCTCATAAATGTGCAAAAGGATGGATCATTTGCAACCCCCACGCCTAGCCCCCTTGTGGTGTGACGGTGGAGCAACGCAACACGAGGGGGCGCGCCTAGCAACAAACCCCTGAAGAGAAACTGGCCTCCGCGACTCCAGAGGGTGCTCGTTATTTTGCCGCCGGTTTTCCTGTTCAGGTCTTTGGCTCTCTTCTCTGCGGAAACTCCCACCCAAACAGGAAGAATGGAGGCGCCGTCGGCTACTGGATGCACCGCTCCTTCTCGGGCTGAAAGGAAAGCGCAAGAACGTGCGCAGATCCTGCAGCGGGAGAACCGTCGGAAGACGCTGAAGCTGGTGAGCAGAGGCCGCGGACCGGTACTTTGCTGCCGGGTGAAAAACCCTATAACCCGCGATGCTCTTTATCTCCTCCCTCTCGACAGGTGGCCCGTATCCTGAAGAAGTCGGAGCGTGAGCGCACGGCGGAGGACGTGGCCGAGCTGCGGCGCCACGAGGACACGGTGCGCGAGCTGTGCACGCGACAGCTGCGTAGGAGCGTCCTGAAGCGGAAACACGAGGAAGTAAACAGACACTTGCGCCACCGGTCGCTCGTTGTGTCAGCGCAGCCTCCTGTACGCTAGGGGTCGCTGTCACAACCGTTCGAGGCCTTTGGCTTGCGCTGCACTGCTGCTGTCACACATCTCTTGTGTTTCCCAGGTGTTTGACAATGTGGAGGATCTGCGGAGGAAGGTGTCGCAACTGGCGGAGGCCATACGTGGAGCCAGGCATCTCGTGGTGTACACAGGGGCAGGCATTAGTACGGTATGCTTGTTAAAGTGCCCCCTGCGACCCCGCTCCCCTCCCCTCATGTTGCTCTTTGATGGGGCTCTTCACTTTAACACTTAGAATTTGGAATTTGGTTCCATCAGTTCTCAGTTTTCTCTACAACATGGTGGAACAAAGTCGCTGGGTCCCTCAGAGCTGCTGAATCCCTCCCAGCATCCAAGAAGTGTCTCAAACCCGTCTCTCAGAGAGCCTCTTTTCTCCTGACCTCCTGACAGCTACATAAATAAACCCAACGCTATCTGCTTGCGATTGTCTGTGTATTCACTGTTTGAATCTCACTTTTATAACAGCTACTTGAGGAATGTGAACCAGCAACATACTGGTATCAGACATACAAGCTGTGCTTTGATCATCCTGTGTCTGCTGTTGATGCATTTTGTTTTGCTTGGGTTGTACATCAGTGTGGCGAAAAGCATCTACCAAATGAATGAATAACCATTCATTCAATTACCAAGTTCGTTATTTCCTGTTTTGGGCAGGCGGCCTCCATCCCTGACTACCGTGGCCCAAATGGCCTGTGGACCCAGCTGCAGAAAGGCCGCTCGGTGAGGTGAGTGATAGGTGGTTAGGGGAATCAGCCAGCTGTGTGGGGGTCTCGAACCTGGCTCCCTGCTGATGTACCTCTCTGTGCCAGCAGCACGTCAGACCTGAGCGAAGCAGAGCCCACACTGACCCACATGAGCATCCGGATGTTGCACAAGGAGAAGCTGGTGAGAAGAGCAGGTGTTCACAGAGAGACTGGCCTGTTGATGGTGGCTCTTCGTGCACATACACACACGCCTTTGAAAAATGTTCAAATTAACATTCTCCAATGTATTTGTTTTAAGTCCCTCGTCTTTTTCCTGAAACATTCATTAGATGTTACTTTGCTGTTTCTCCGTGTTAGTTAACAGGAATATCTCTCAATAATAATAATCACTCAACAGTCAGCTTCTGATTACTGCAGATATTTCTCACCCCCCATTTTAAATTATTTTAATGTTGCTTATAGTTAATAAAAGTAAAAAGTTACTTTTCACATTAATAAAATGTGAAAAATCGGCGAAAGTGTTTTTTATTTATGATTGCTACACAAAGTGACCAATGGATAAAAGGGGATGTCTGTGTTGGTAACCTTTTATTGGTTGTCACTTAGCAACCGTATTTGTAAAACAAATCAAGTTATGAACAGACCTGGGGTGTCAGTTGTGTTTGTAACTTGAGGAGTCAGTCTACGTGTGTTTATGTTCCACTGCTGCCTGACTATTTGCCTCTGTGTATCTGCAGGTGCAACATGTGGTGTCTCAGAACTGCGATGGGCTCCACGTGCGCAGCGGGCTGCCCAGATCTGCCCTGTCAGAGCTTCATGGGAACATGTTCATCGAGGTGGGCAGTGTCACTCTCAGCGCACCACTGCTTCGTGTTCCACATTTTTGTTATAGTTAAACTCCTCGGTGGCACAAATTCCAATATAACATGATTGGCTCCTGTCCTCCTGTGGAGGGGGGGTTGGCAGTTAGAAAGTGACTCACCACTTTTTAGTTCACTGTACATTTAGTTTGTAAAGTATAAATTTCACTGTCTTTACATTTGTGTTTTTGTGAACTTTAGGAAATCATGTTAAAAAAGGTTTCTATTACTACTATTATTATTCTATTAGTATTATTAGTACATGTTGTAGTTGTGGTGGAGGAAACCGGGGTCTCCCATAATGCACTGCTGTTGCATGTTTTTATGTACTTGTGTGTAACTTGTGGGGAGATGGTGGGGGATGGTTGACCATCTATTTTCAAGAGCTTTGGTGTGGGTGTTTGACTGTGTTCTGTGAATGCTGGTATTTAAAGATGGTGTAGAGAAATGGAGAGTGTTCCCACAGTCCAGTCTCCCGAACTCTTGTTTTACGACACTGCCTACAGCTCGGTCGAAGCGTGTTGTTATATTTGTCATCTGCTTTGCAATCTGTTTCCTACATCTCTAAGAAATGGAAACATTTTTATTTGTTTTGTTTTCACATGGTAACTGGAAGATAACTTATTGACCTCACAATAAGTCAACCCTGTAGTTTGTTGGGCTCCACTTATTGAGTTAAAGTGGGGCTTTCCTGTATTTCATTTACATAAACCATCATTTTTTAGCAGTACTGACTGTTGGGGGTTCCCGTGGTTTTCCCTGGTGAACTGTTGTTGTGGGT
This sequence comes from Arapaima gigas, assembly GCA_900497675.1. NCBI lineage: Eukaryota > Metazoa > Chordata > Actinopteri > Osteoglossiformes > Osteoglossidae > Arapaima > Arapaima gigas. The sequence goes on from UFQX01000054.1 coordinate 34,315, forward strand.
TGTTGCAGGTTTGCACATTGTGCTCTCCGGCCCGGGAGTATGTGAGACTGTTTGATGTGACAGAGCGCACTGCCCTGCGGAAACATGGCACGGGACGGCGTTGCGTCCACTGTGGCGCCGAGCTGCGCGACACCATTGTGCACTTTGGTGAACGAGGCACCCTGGAACAGCCGCTAAACTGGAAAGGGGCCATTGAAGCTGCAGCGAAGGCTGATGCCATCCTCTGCCTGGGCTCCAGTCTGAAGGTGGGCCTCGACACCCCCACCCCCCACACATACACTGGGTTGGCCTGATGATAGAAATGTTGTCAATGAGGTTCCCAAGAAAACCACACTGCAGGAGCTGAGACACCAGCGTGACCTGCTGCATTGCTCTGCTGCATCTTGTCCTGTAAAATATCAACTGGGTTACATCTAACAAGGCTGTTGCTTGAGATAAATACAGATGAGATCAATGACTCATTTATGCGACTGTGCATTTTTCTTATTGGGCCAGAGGTTGTTTTCACCATGACATATGGCTGGTGACTGATTTTTGCTGTCTTTCTTGCAGGTCTTGAAGAAGTACGCTTGTTTGTGGTGCATGAACAGGCCAGCTGACAAGAGACCAAAATTGTACATAGTCAACCTGCAGGTACCTTTTACTGTGCTTAATTTACTGATTTGCTTCACCATTCGGGTGTTTTTACACCATTTAATGAAGGTATTTAGCAGACTCTCTTCTCCGAAGTGACAAACAGCTCTGTAAACATGCACCAACAATAGAAGAAGAACTTTAAACACAAAGTGCTTGCTCAAAGAACAAGTTGTGTGTTTGTTACCACAGTGTTGCTGGTTCATATCCCTCAAGTAGCTGCCTATACAAGTGAGATTCAAACAGCAGATACATAGATGATCACAGCAGATGGTGTTGGACTCATTTATGTAGCTGTCAGGAGAGAAATGGCTCTCAGAGAGATGTTTGGGAGGGATTCAGCACCTTTGAGGGACACAGGGAGTTTGTTCTGCCACATATGGTCCAGGAAGTTGTGATATAATAAATTATTGTTATTTATGACAATTATAAGTTTATTGCTTGGCGCAAGCTTTTATCCATGTTGTCATGCTAATTAATGTAAAAAAACAGCTTGTTTTCAACTCAACCCTTTTTGTTAACCATGGTTGTCTCTGCTCAGTGGACACCAAAGGATGATCTTGCCACCTTGAAAATCCACGCAAAGTGTGACGATGTGATGCGTCTTTTGATGGAGGAGTTGGACATTCAGGTTTCATCGTATGTCAAGTACGGAGCTTATCTGTTTCTACAGGTTCTGATACGGATGACAGCTGAAGGGTCACTTTAGACAGTGTGTGCTGGCAGCCATTTTGATAACTAAATAGATAACTAAATGATAACTCTCTCTCTTAACAGAGCAGAAGACCCCATTTTCAACTTGGCCACACCGCTAAGACCTGGGGAAGAAAATAGCCACACACGTAAAGTGATATCGCCATCTGCTGGACCAGAGGACTGTGTGTCAGGTGTCAATGAGAAGCCCTTGAGCACAGCGGTTAAGGGTGGCTGGTTTGGCCGAGGATACTCCAAAGGAAGGAGGAAAAAGAAGACGTCAACCTAGTCAAGATGGCATTGAAGACATTACCTTAAAGTATTCAGGGATACTTTGGCCATGTGCTTTCCCTTTTTGTAGTTTTCCGAAAACCATCTCAAAGGCAATGTGGCCTGGCACATGGTTGAGGTTGCAGTCTATTTATTGAACTTATATTGTTTGCACCTTACTTTGTCCTCAGGTATTGAGTTGGAGCAATATGATGACTTGAGTGGGGAACCTTTCTGATGACGATCTACACTGTCAACAGGGAGGTGGATGTTTTTAACATGTTTCCTGTCTGCAGGTCAGATGTTTACACAGCTCCTTTGAAGTTATTATATGTTAAGCCGTAGATCTGTTTTTGAACGGATTTGGGAAATTTGACTGAACTACGATTAAAAAAAAGTCATTAGGTTTTAAGGTTTCAAAGTAATTAATGTACTTTTTCTTTGTTACAGAAGTGTTACCTCTTATTGTTTCTTCTAGTAGAGTATCAGAGTATCGGAATTCAACAAGGCTTATTCATTTATTAAGCTTAGATTTTGAAGGGTGATAGTTGAGGAATTCAACTGAAGACCAGAAAGTTCCATATTCAGGTCTTATAATTCCCCATTTGTACCTTGACTAAGGTACACAGCCTTAGGTGCTTTCCAGCTGTATATATGGTAATCGCTTTGGTTAGAAAGCATCTGCCGAGCAACTCGAATGTAACGTGCCATGATTTCAGGGAGTCTGTGACCATAACCTCGTCAGCATGCGTTGTGAATCACTGGAAAGTCACTGGCCTCTACAGTGTTTGCTGGATGTTTTGCAGGTCAGGTGCCATGATGATACCTCCAGTTGCCCTTGGTGCTCTCAGGGAAAGCAAAACAAGGGGAAACATGCACTGCAGCCTCCTGCGGGCTAAAGCCATGGCCATGTCTGACGGGAACGTTATCAGTGTTGCAAACCAGCACCCTGCCTGGACACTTCTCTGTTGCTGTAATTTTGGCTATATTGTACATACATTTTATTTGAGCTTTTTGTAAAACTTTTTTCCCTTTTCAGTCTTTTAAAAAAGTTTGTAAACTTGATCATTCCAGTAGACCTGAGAGCCACAGACACTGTGATTGGTGCTGCCATGAGCCCTGACTGTACTGTGCAAAAAAAAAGGTTGTACTGTGTGAATTGTAATAAAAATGACACTGACATTCATTGTGCTTCTCATTATAGATTTCTCGTTTATATAAGTCTGTGAAATTAGAGTTTGCGGGGGGTCTATTCCCAGGTTGGTGCAGATTAGTAACCATAGCAGGAGGAAGCAGCAGGCAGCTGGATTATTAAAGAGATGCTTAACAGTGAAATACTCAGCTGTACAAAACATACAATATGAGTGGCTGATGGAGGGGAATTGTAAAAATGTATGACTAAAATGTGTAGTAGTAATAAACTTCATTTTCTAAATGTATAAAACATTTACTATAGAATTGCATATATTAATAGTCATTTAAAAGTGTTTGCAGGTTTAGATTGGCCAATATTCACTTAGAAAATGAACATGTTCCTTCAATGTTTTAAAAAAAGAACATTAAAGTAATGCGAATCCCACGACACCTTCCGGTACGAGGGGCGAGACCGGAAACACTACTCACTATCTGGGCCGCAGGATGTGACGCAAGTATCCCGGGAAAGGAGGCGTTGTCGTACGAAGACGGATCGTTATTCAGTGGACTGGGACGCGGGTCGGCAAGAGGTGGGAGTTGTGTGTTCGTAGACGCCGGGGTATCTGATTAAATGCCTGTGTAAGTGTATGTCAGTGTTTAAACACACCCTCGTGTGTCTGTAGGTTGCTGGGAGACATGATCAAGAACGGACACCACGTGTCACGCGAAGGGACCATCGGAGACGCGGGGAGCGGCGTGTGCAGCCCAGAGAAGAGGAAGCGCGTTGTGCGGGTGTGGTGTGACGGATGGTGAGTATTACCCTGCCCAGCGTCGAGGGCAACGTCACAATTCGAATCGAGCAGTGTTTTTTCGGGTATGGATCCCCCCTGTGGTGCATTTGATCGAGGTACTTACCTTAAAGTATTATGTAGATACAGCACTATAAATAGGGAAACTAGTGTAAGAATTGAACTTCATTTAGGAAACGAATCGTAATTCTAACTTGTGCTTCGATATGTTTGTCCTCATTAACATTCATACAGAAGTAGTTTGGATTGGCTTGTTTCAAGGACCACGTGACTTCCTGGAATCTAATGAGGCGCACTAATAATAATATAGTAAATGGGTCTCAAGCGGATTTGCGAGAGTAGTGCACAGGGATGATGCAGACCAGGGGGTATGGGTTATGGGTATGGTGCTGCAGTGCTTGGATGCACCAGTGTGGCATCGCAGGAGTGAGTTTAGGACCTGGTTAGAGGCCACGTGACAGCTTGAGTCACGATCCTGCTCACTGACACCAGTAGCATCTGGCTGTGGTTAAAGAACCAGTAGTACCAGGTTGGGGCTTAACCGCAGCTAGACCTGGGGTGGGGTTCTGAAATAAGACATGACCTGTCATATGTCACAGGTGCTGCACTGCAGAGTGACCTAGAATGATTCAGAAAACACTTCATCCTGTCATTTGTTGCCAGTAGTCTGTGGGGTTGCTAGGTCTGTCAAGTTTGGCTGCCCAGTTGAAATGGAAAGACCCTTGTTTGAGGCTGTGATAGGTTGGTTGTGATGGATGCATGCACAGCACGTGCGCTGGTGGTGTTCTCACCAGTGTCCTCTGTGGTTACATAACCTGTTGAGGAAGGTGGTGCTTCCTTGTTACTGTTTGTGTTACAGCCAATCAGAGGCTGTAGTTTGAAGGGGGTGTGCCTGCACCATCGCCCAGGTTATGTTCTGTGTTTGTGTGTGTTGCTGAACTCTGGATTCTGTCCCCGATGAGTAGTACTAGATCATCCCCTATCAGCAGTTCCAGAAAAAGCTGTGTTGTCGAAGATATAGAAATGCCAACCCTGGTGTCATTTGCACAGCTAACAGCAATAGCCCCAGCTTGGGTGGTCTCACGTGGGGCAGCTAGAGGGGGCAAGTTGGTTCTCAACTGAAAATGTTTACAAGTCGTTCCTGTTGAAATGCTTTGCAGAGTGTCTTCTTCTTAAGTGTGTGTTCTTGTCGAGTGTGTATCCACCAGCATCTTAACCAGAGTTCCAGCAGCAGCAGTAGGATTTCAACCTGGATCTTTCTGATTTCAGGGTGATAGCTATAACCACTAAGCCATTTGCTGCCCAGATAAAATATAGAACTTAACTAATGAGACGCATCAATGTGTCTAAATTAATCTAAATTAGTTAGTAACAAACGGTAACGATACCAGGTGAAGGTGTCTTTCTAGAAACTGCTTTTACTGCTCACCAACCTTGTTTTTCAGCTACGACATGGTCCACTATGGTCACTCAAACCAGCTGCGACAGGCCAAGGCCATGGGCGACTACCTCATTGTGGGGGTGCACACTGATGGTGAGTAATTTACCCATTTATACACCATAATTACACCAGTAATTTTTACTGCATCAGTTCAGCATAAGTATCTTGATCAAGGGCACTACAGCAAGAAGTGGGATCTACACCTGGGTCTTTCTAGTGGGAGGCAACAGCTTTAACCACTGTGCCTCCTGATGTCCAGGATGTGCCATCCTTGACTAGTGCCGTGCTGTTAAAGAGTGCCCCCTGTCCCTGTCTCCTCTGCCCTGGCAGAGGAAATAGCGAAGCACAAGGGGCCCCCTGTATTCACGCAGGAGGAGCGCTACAAGATGGTCCGTGCCATCAAGTGGGTGGACGACATCGTGGAAGGGGCACCCTATGTCACCACGCTGGAGACCCTCGACAAGTACAACTGTGACTTCTGCGTTCATGGAGGTGAGAGGAGCAGGGTAGCAGCCAGGCTAGTGGTTAGCAAACTGGGGCAGTACCCAGAAGGTTGTAGGTTCTGATCTCAGTTTGAATTGCTGCTGTATTATTCATGTACATACCTGAGCTAATCTATATGTACAGGTGAGGTAACCTATAAGGTCATATTTGTCAATGATTGTTGTATATTTTGGATATGTTATTATATTATAACCCATTTGAACGTTTTAATTTTTGTGTGTGTGTGTGTGTGTGTGTGTTATAATATGGATATTGTATTAATTTTTAGATGACATCACGCTGACTGTGGATGGCAAGGATACGTATGAGGAGGTGAAAAAGTCCGGGAGGTACAGGTACGGCAGTGTATTGCCAAGTTGCAGGGGGTGGGTGTTTCTCCTAGAGGATAGTTAAAGAGCAGCACCTTAAGTTTTTTTTCTCTTGGTTGCTATGGCGATGTGTCCCTGTAACTGAATTTAGAAGCTTCTCTTGGAGGCACCATTTCTCCTTACGTTCTTCGAGAACCTTGCTGGGGCTGTCACTCTTGAACCCGTGTGAACTAGTCAGACAGGTGTCGGACTGCAGGGGCCATTGCAGCACTTACAAGTGGACCTTTGGGGTGTTTCAGGGAGTGCAAGAGGACGCAGGGGGTCTCCACAACAGACCTTGTGGGCCGCATGCTCCTCTTGACCAAGGCCCACCACAGCAACATTGTGAGTGTCACCTCCCTACGTGGCTTGCGTGCATGTATGTGTGTGTGGGGTCACTTCGTAATCACCTTCAGGTTGTAAATAAACGACCATACACATATTTTAAATTCCGTTACTTTTGGGGAAATTGTTAAATTGTTTATGTTAATGATTGTACATTGTGTGTAAAACTAATAAAAGTTACATTTGTCTGTAATTCTCATCCAGGCAGCTCTAGTCCTGTTTTTTTCTATTTTATAACTGGGTGTTGGCATTAGCAGATAAGTACATAGAAATTATCGGCTATCAGCATCAGCTCAGAATTCCCATATCCTGCATTCCTGGTTCTAATGCTTTTTTCTCTCTGTTTACAGGACCATTCAGACTATCAGCAGCACACGGACAACTTCGGAAAGGTAATGTGGGAACAGTTTATCTTTGGCATCCATGGGGGGGGGGGGGCTTTCTCTCCTGGGACGGTTTCCAGGAAACGGTGTCAGCGCCAGCTGCCATTTTCACTTGCGTTTCAACTTCATGTGAACTAGAGGACACCACACACCCTCAGCTGAGGGTTGCAACACTGATGCATATTTTAATGACCACAACGGTTGAGGCACTCGGTCCATCTCCTGACTGGGGTCATTAATTCATACAGAATACTTAACAAATCTAATCACTAATGAAACATGAACATGAACAGCTGTACAAAATTTCTGAAAGGCGGGGAAATCAGGTGAAGGATTTTTTTTCGACGTCTTGGTACCAGATTTGCAGGCTGTTAGCTGGGTTTAAGGGACATTCAGGGCAGAAATTTGGGCAAATGAGTAGCTTCTAAAAGGTTCTGAATAATTGATCTTTAACTGGGGGTCCATGGAGACCTTGCAGATCTATGACCTACAGGCTTCCTCTGAAGACAACACTAATGTGTTATTATCTGTGGCGTTAATTTTCTGTGTAAGAAGTCAGATTTTTGTGCAATATGTCCAGTGCTTCATTTTCTCCATTTATTTATGGACATTTATGCAGGAGGGGTCCTTAACTTTTGCCAGGTTCTTACAGGAGTCTGTGGCCTAGAAAAGGTTGTGACCCTTAGCTCAGGATAATAAAACCAGTTTGGTTTTTAGTGGTTCTTTTTGGAAGGCCTTCCTCAATGTATTTACAGGTTTGGTTCCTTAAAAACCCTGGGTTTAGCTGTAACTAAATCTAATTTGTTTATAACATCTATCAGTCCCGGTTGTTGACCTTTCTTCTCATAAATGTGCAGTCATCACAACTCATTTCCTCACCATTTTCTCCACGTTTCTCTCACCTCTTGCTGGTATTATTGTAGTCCTCAGCACTCAGGAGCATCACATATGAGCTATAAACACTGTGGAAGTGAGTTGGATTAAGCAGACCCAATACTCCTATTCTGCTTGGGTTCAGTTTACTGCCATCTGTTGACTCAGAAGGTAACAGTTGAATGTTTTACAAGACAAATGCATGAAGAAAATAATTTAAAAATAAAAGTTTGTTTGCATCTTCAGAAGCGAGTAACTTGAGAGATCATGACCCCAGCATATATTACACTGTCTGCTGGGAAGGGCTAGTATAATGTGGCTTCACTGAGTCGAGTCCTGAGCGATTGTGTAAGTTCCAGAAACTTCCAGCTTTCACCACTGTGGTTCTTCAAAAGCTACATGCAGTGTGTTAAAGTTGTTAAAAATAAATAAAGCGATTATTTTGTATGATTTGTAAGTTTTTTTTTTTTTTTTTTTTTTGTCCTAGATGCTGTGGCTTTGTGTGCTGGTGGTGTGTAGTTTGGTGTTGAGTCCCTAACCAGCAATTGTGTTCCTCCACCAGGGTCCCAAAGGCCACAGCCCCTGGACGGGGGTCTCAGAGTTCCTCCAGACATCCCAGAAGATCATCCAGTTTGCCTCGGGGAAGGAGCCGCAGCCAGGCGACACCATCATCTACGTGGCTGGGGCCTTTGACCTCTTCCGTATCCTTCTGTCGAGACGGCCAGGCTGATGCAGACCTCCAGGTTTGAGTTCTGAGCTGAGAGAGCTGCTTTGGTGTCTGATCTTCTTAATGTGGAGCACATGCTCTTCAGCTCATTTGTGTTGTGGAACGCGCGCCTTACCTGGAAAGTCTTGGTTGATGATAAAAACAAAATGTCAATGCAGAACAGGTTTCAGAGCCTCCTGGGTGGGTACGGAGGGTAACTGTTTTCCAGAATGCCACTGAGTGTTGTTTTAGTCCCCAGTGTTGGCACGTGACAGGCATCATTCCGTTTAGGTTAGGCTGGGCTGAAGATCCTACAGTGGTGCCACTATCTGGCTGAAGATGCCTCTGCAAGTTAGTGATAGCTAGCTTGTCCAGGTGGTGCTAAGCTCTGTACCACCTATGTGACTGGCTGTAAGAAACTGGAAGTGGACAGGAGGAGTAGCCTGCACTGGCTGCGCTCAGCCTCTAGGAGGCCTGTGGACATTTCTGGCAATGCTGTAACTGTATGCGGGACAGATGCGAGATCATTTTAAGGACTGTGAGGATCATCTCGCTGCTGAGTGTGACGCCTTCACCTGAGCTGTACAGACATTGGGCACGTGGATTTCCTGGAGACTGTCTACAAGCAGGCTGAGAAGCCCTATGTCATTGTGGGATTGCACTTTGACCAAGTAAGTCAGGGTGAGGCCCTGCCCTTTCCCATACACACCAGTTTTTTCCCTTGCTTACTGCGTGTGCGTGTGTGTGAGAGAGAGTCACGTCACACTCAAGTGGCTGCTCTGTTGCAGGAAGTGAACCGCTACAAAGGGAAGAACTACCCCATCATGAACATCCATGAGAGGACCCTGAGTGTGCTGGCCTGCAGGGTGAGTCTCTCTTTCTCTCTCTCTCTCACACACACACATGTGGAGCAGGGAACAGAGCTTTGTCTTCTCTAGCCACCAACACTGGCTCCAGGAGGAGGGAGGGGTGCTGGTAGTTGGTGGTGAGGACAATGTAGCCCTTTGTGTGGCGTTTCCCAGCTTCTTCCCTGGCTGAACTAGGCCTTTGATGGTGTGATAAACACTGACATCCCAAGGTGAGAATCAATGTGACACCACAGATGCTCTCTTTCTCTCTCACCAGTATGTCTCAGAGGTGGTTATTGGGGCTCCCTACGCTGTTGGGGGTGACTTGCTGGACCATTTCAAGGTGTGTGTGTGTGTGTCTGTGTCTGTCTGTCTGTCTGTCTGAAGGACATGTGAGTTGTAGCCAACAAGGTTCCTCCTGGTACTGCACACTAGTAGCTGGGTGTCAGATGGTGTTCTGACTACCCAATCAGTGCTCAGTATTTGTGGTTTTACTGGAATAATCTGGAATAAACTAAATGCTGAGCGGGGGGGATCATCTGGATTTTGGGACCTGCCATCTAACACCTTCCTCCCAACCCCCCAGGTGGACTTGGTGTGCCACGGCAAGACGGATGTGCTGCTGGACAAGGACGGCTCAGACCCATATGCTGTGAGTTGTGCCCCTCCAGTGCCACAGCAGTGACTTGTGTTTTCAGGCAGATTCGCTGACTCTGGTTGTTTGCCCCCCTCCCTCGCAGGAGCCGAAGAGGAGAGGAATCTTCTGCATGGTGGACAGCGGGAACAGCCTCTCCACAGACGACATTGTCCAGAGAATAATCAAGAACAGGTCAGTGTCTCAGAAAATTCTTAACAGCAGGGGAGGTCGTGGTTAAAGACACGTTGCTGATGGTTGTTTCTTCGAGGCCCAGGCGTGTCGTGTTCCTTTCCTTTCATAGACAAACCCTGAACTCCTGCGGTTAAACTGTCCAACTGAAACAGTTTGACAGGAGAATGTGCAAACCGGAGTGAAAAAGGTGTTTACGAAGTAGCAGAGTAGCAGGGGCGTCGTGGTTAGATCTGCTACCTTCCTGTTGAAGGATCTGGGTTTGAATCACAGCTCCTGCTGGAATGACACAGTAAATCAGTATAAACCCCCGTGATAAATAAAGGTAAATGAATGTGATGTAAATGATGTCTGTGTGTATGGGTTTGAGATCAGAGGGGTCAGAGAAAGGAGGTTCGGGTAAATAACCCCGCACCCCTGACTGTGTGTCTTAGGCTGCAGTTCGAGGCCCGGAACCAAATGAAAGAGGCCAAGGAGATGGCGGTGATCGAGGCCATGAAGCGGCGTGAAGAGGAGAGGAGCCGGGATACGGCCCAGGCGATGCAGTAGAAAGGGGCGGTGGGACTCGGCAATAAGCCCTCCACAGAGAGGCAGCCATCGCCCCCTGCTGGCTTTTTCTGTTTCACCTCCTACTCCTCCTCATCCCTCCAGTGATATTTACTGTAAAACCGCTGCTATTACACACAGCTTTTTACCCAGTTTTTAAGTAAGTCCAGATGCACACTTTTTACAGGGTAAAGTTTTGCAGTAGTGTTTTTGGGCTGCGAGCTGTTTCGGCTGCAGGAAACGCATGTCAAGGCATCAAGATTCTGTACAAACTACTGAAATGTTAGATTAGATTCAAGTCAGTGACTGTCACTGCACTTCAAGGCCAGTGATTGCGCTGCTAAGGTAGATTTAGCGGAGACTGAGCTTCACGCAAATCCGTACATCATACACACGTGTGTAACATTCGTGACCACTGCTGTGTGTTATGTCAGAAATTTTATGGGGTCAGGAGCAGGGGGTCTTAGAAAAACCATTTTAAAAAATTACCTCCCTTTTTAACCCAATGTCCAACCCTCTAATGCCAAAAGACCCCCCCCCGGCTTCAAGTCACTGTCAGGGTCCGTATCTCGTCAGCCTCACCCTGACCACGGTGCGGAGGGGGAGGAAGGAGGATGCTGTGTGTATTTCAAGAAGAGTGTGAGAGGCATTTTGCTATAGACACTACTGTGCTGTGATGGTCCCAGCCCTGAGAGCAAGAGCAAAGTGGATCACTGTCCACAGAAACAATGGTGATGTTATGAAAACAGTGTTAACATTTTTAATTGGAAAACTTAACGGCTTCATTAGTAACTTGTGTAAAACCACTGCAAGCTTAACTGTAAATCGGCTCCTCAACACAGTTGGGAGTAGACGTATGTCCGTAGCTCCAAAGTCACCCTTACCCCCTAAATCAGTCAGTAAACTCAAAATAATACAAATACAGGCTTCCCTTGGTATACAAATAAGGATCTTTAAAATTCTCAGCAGTAGCCATAAGAAAAAGTAAGATATTTTAATATTAGGGACTGTGAGCTACATTTAAAATTTAAAATGTGGTCTTGGAAAAAAACCACATAATGACCCACAAACGTGCAACATTCCTCATGATGGAACACCAGAGATGAGCTTTAAAAATTTTGGAAGTGAATACATTTAAGGCGGTTACTGGCTGCCGTGCCATTTGAGTGCTCTTTTCTGCCACCTGTTGGCTTGGTAGGGTACATAGTCACATAAATTTTAGACAGTAGATCAGTGAAGGAAATGCAATTATAAATGTATAGATGGCACCGGAATGTGTGCATCTTGGGATTTTCTGAACTTGAAAGTTCTGAATGTGAGGAGCCCATTTACATGTTTCTTTAGAGTAATTAGGTCCAGCAATAGGTCACAGGTGAGGGTGGACCTATTGCTGGTGGTGTGGAAAGTGACCTCACATGATGGAGTCTGAGAAACGTGGTTGGAAAATTTTAATTTTGTTCAGTTTTGTTAATATTGATGGTGTGTCCACTGTGTTTACTTTTAAATGAAATATTTTAGAAAGATGTTCTGGAGAGGGTTGGAATAGGAAAAAGGGGTTTCTTGTGCTGTTGATCACTTTTTGTTGGTGTTACTGTGTGTGCGCGTGCACGCGCGTGTGTGTGTGTGTGTGTGTGTGTGTGTGTGTGTGTGTGTGTGTGTGTGTGTGTGTGAGAGAAGGTAGGCGCCTTTACTATGCAAATCGGGTAGGAGCCCCATCTGGTGAGAGTGTATTTACATCGTTTACAGCTATGTTTTTACTACAGGCTGTCAATAACGGTGTGGTTGGCATTATGCTGCCCTCCCATCCGTCCTGGAGGCTTTTCCCACTTTCTGTGGCATTTGGATGTGCTGTCCATTTGTTTCATGTATACAAATGCACTGCAAATTCTCCCAGCTTTTAATTTATTGAAAGCGAGAACCTTGGAAATGAGGTTGGATCTCATACTCAGCAGGTCTGGGGGCCAGGAGACGCACCGGACGCTGGGTTGTGGTTGACTTTGGACTTAATCTCACTCGGTTTGTGTGTATGTCAGTTATGGAACCCCTTAAATTGTGCAAATTTTTCTATAGTCTATAAGCTCTGAAGCTTCTTTCCTCCCCTGTGCTGAAGAGGATGATGGTGAGGCTTAAAGCAGCACAGTACTACCTGGATTAGCACTCTAGATGTGCGAAAAATGAGTGCACCTCCCCAAAAAGAGAGGCTCAAAAACTGAATTAGTTTTGAGGTCCCTGTATAATATTTTTAGCGTAATCATGTACAAAAATTTGACATTCTGTTCCTTCCAGCTGAGATGTGCATGAAAACACCCTGTCTGTAGGGTGCTACTGAAACTGACCGTATTTTTTGCTGTATTTTTCCTGCTGGGCATCAATACAGTCCAACTGTGCCTGCGCTCATACTGCACATCCACTCTGAAAACCTATCGTGATGTCCAAACCGCAGGTGGACAAATGTCTGAGGAAATTGTTAGGATTTTTTAAAAATGTTTTCTCCTATTTAAATGAATAGGAAATATGTCCCCTATTTACAATTTCCTGGTTTGTCTGGTTTTCAGTAATATGAACGTAAACTGGGGGATTGATTAACTGCAGTCTGTTTGCCAAGTTTAAGAATGGGGTTTTTTTTTTAGAAAAGTCAAAAATAGTTTGAATAATTATTCAATAATTCTTCAAAGCTGAAATAAGAGGTGATGTTTACTGAGGTGTTACTCTACTTAGATTCTTGTAAAGATGGAAAATATCTGTATCTTCAGGCAGCGATATGTGTTGGTTTTCAGTCTGTGTGACAGGATGTGGTCCCAGTGGGGGAATCTCTGTAAAATAGGGTTTGTTCTGCAGGAGGAGACCAATAAAACCAATGTCACTATTAACTGTGCTGCTGCTGTTATTATCTTGTCTGGTTTTATTTATCCGTTTAACTGGTTTTCTCCACAGTGACTTATGTGCAAACTGAGCTGCTCCATTATTCAGCAAATACCTTAGTACTATAGTGTGCTATGGAATATACTATGTTTTAATATATATTTTCATTTAATGCTTTTATATATTGTATTTTAACACTATTTTATTAGTTTAAGTTCGGAGTTTCCCTGCAGGGATCAATAGTCATTCTACCCTATATACTGTGTCATTACTATATTGTAGACAGTGTGTCTTCACTACACCAGGAGTAATTTTTACTGGCTTTATTTAGGGTAAGGAGAAGGTAAGGAACCCAGTTAAGCAATAATAAGACTGGTGTTGCAACATTTTTTGCAGCTGCCACGAGTTTAAATGTTTTATAAGGTTAAATCAGCTGACAGTGAGCAGGTATTTGTGGTATTTACACATCCTTGTTTAATTCCCACAAATACATTTACTCATAATTTGTTCCTAGATTTATCATGGGTGTTTCCCCACTTCAGACATAATTGAGGCTTCATCTTCCATATGACACATTTCATATATTATAAGGACTTTGGTATTGAATAAAATATCATAAGATGGTTTATTAGATCAAGTTTGTGGCCAGGATGAGCGGGATGAAGATGAGGGGTCACCGGCTGCAGCCTGTTTGCTGGAACTGTACTGGGTTTGAGGGGGGAGGGAGGACCTGAATGCAACATTTCACTGTAGGGCATTTGGTCTCCAGGAGGGAGGACCAGATAGAATGCGGAGAGAAACTAAGGAGCTGTGTGTCTGACACCAAATGGTGATCATCTGGAATTCAGAGAAACTCCCACCCCATTCTGCTCTTTGGGGGATGAGGGTGCCCACCTCCCAGGATGGTTCTGGAACAGTGAGGTTACAACTGGGAGCGAAAGTGTGAGGTCAAAATACACACAAACACCATGTGGCACCAACTGGACTCCACAACCTGGTGTGATTTGGCACTAAAAGGTCAAACAGCTGCTGTGCTGTGAAGTCTTGTTTACACCGTTTACCTGGACAAAGGTGTCGGCTAGATAAAGGTTAATTAAAAATGTCATAAGGAAGCATTTCATTATTACGTGTAGGATAGATTTCAGTTTTAAATATAAGATCCCTTAAAATGAATATATTATATCTTCTGTTAGTGTCTGGAAAACTCGGAATTATATAAAATATAACACCTCATTTCCTGCACTTTCCACATTTACTGCTGGTTTGTGATCTTTTCAATACATCAGTTCTACAACTGAGTAAAAAAATTACTACAACGTTTCACTACATTTAATTTACTCCTGTATGTTTGGACCAGTAGTTTCCTAAAAGTAATGTAATACATAGATTTATAATATATATAATTTCATCATTTTTGGAGTCTAAGGAAACGAGCATTTAATTTCCCTTCATTCCTGTGAAGGAAAGTCCCACTTACACTCAGTGGGTCATGGAATCTGTATATAAATCTGTAAAAAAAAACATAAATGCAAACATCTTAAAATTAATTAACACTCAGGAAAGTGAAAAACTTTGAAGTGAAGAAGAAAAGTGTCCTGCTTTCACGGAGAAGGAAAAATCTGAGTTCTGCTGTAAATAAATTAAGTCTATTAACATAATTAAGGAAAAGAAAAGAAAAACATTCAAATAAAGAGGTTTATATCTAGCGGATTTAAATGGTTCAAACTCGCGGAAACAATAAATTATTTTACTCAAAAAAAAAAAGTCAGAAAGCTGAAGAACATTTTAAAAAAAGGTTTTTGGATACTGGTGTTCAACTGTGACGGCGGGAGAAAAATGTTTATTAACCCAGTAAACACACTAATGTCAAAAGTCTGTAAACTAACTTAGGTTGAGAAAAGAGAAGAATATTTAAAAGATTAGTGGAGAACAATTATTAAAGTGTCCAAAACTCCTGGCAATGCAAGAAAAACTGTAAATCACTTATTAAAAGTGTTACTTAAGGAAGCGAAGCCCGTTTAAAGGTCTACAGACGACGTGTGTGAAAGGTGCGGGAAAGTGTGCGTTTTGCTGCGAGGTATCGGCTTTCCCGCAAGTGCGTCACTTCCACTGTGGGAGGGGACACAGAGCGCCCGGGAGGTCGCCGTTGTCGAGCGCGAGCCTGGAGCGATCGCTCCAATCGCTGCTCCGGACTCGGCAGCGGCGCGTGGAAGGCACTGACAGGTGAGCTCTACCTGGGCTCGCGCTTCTCTCCAGGTAACTGCCCAGCTGCCCGGCTCTCCTTCTGGTCTCCTGCCTGTGTTTTCCCAAAACCGTCTTCGACCCGCTGTTGCCCTTCTGTAAAAATCGGCGCGAGATGTTTGCGGATGGCGCACTTTGATCGCACTCTGGCTTCTTCGCCCGGGCGCAGGGAGAGATGAGCCGCCGCCATGGGGCTCTGTTTGGGGTCTCAGCTCTCCGAGGAGGACAAGAAGGCGAGGATCCACAGCGCCCACATTGATCGCCACCTGTACGAATTGGCCAAGCGCGAGATGAACGTGGTGAAGATCCTCCTACTGGGTGAGTGAGCAGGTCCCACACCAGCAGCCAGACGCCTGTCTTGTTGCCCCATGAGAACCAGCTGGTTGTGTGTGACTCCCCAGCGCGTGAGAAACACCAACTTCAGACACAAAGGTCTTTTGTTTCATGATCTCTGCAGATATTTGCTGGTCCTTCGGTGTGTTATTAAGCAACCAGAACTGGAATGGTTACTCCTCCGCCTTAAGAAAGTTCATAAACAACATTATTTGTCTTCTGGTATTCAGGAGTGTTTATTTCATCTCCTTATTTCTGGTTCTGTTGATTAATATGTTGGTAGCGTTTAAAACCCTGAAGAAACAACTTTTTGGATTTGGTGTAGGTATCTAGTCACTAAAAGTCAATGAAAACTTGGTGGCCCAACAAGCAGCTGGTGAAGTTTGTGCTTACAGGTTGCCGGGCCTCTGCTGGCAGATGGAACACGACCTTTGGTGCTGGTAGTTGAGTGTGTGTTTGTGTTGGGGGTGGTGTGCTGTTGTGTGGTCACTGACTACCACGTCCCTCCCTTGTTTGATGTCGGCTCAGGGGCAGCGGAGAGTGGGAAGAGCACGCTGGTTAAGCAGATGAAGATCATCCACAGCCATGGCTTCACCAAGCAGGAACTTGCCAGCTTTAAGGTGGGTGTCATTACTAAAGTGCCTTTGGGATTTAACCCTTATCCCTCAGTCCAGGCCTCCTTGTTGATCCACCTTTGCTTTGCCCTGGGAGGCCAGCATACGATTAAACAATTTAGGGTCTGAGCTTCAGCTGTTCTTGAACAGTCCACAAGGTTCTCCAGTGTTTCAGTGGATTCTAAGGTGTATGTAGGTAAAGCTCAGGAATGTTCTTGAGGTTTAATCGAGAGTCACTGCACGAGGTTGATGCACCTTCAAAAGGATGTTGGTTAGTCATGTCGGTGGGAGTGGAGCACCACCAGAAGGACGCAGGTGTGATGACCACCGCTGGAATGCTTTGAACTGCACTCATGTAAACAATGGCTCATGCGTGTTGCATTCTTGAGGCCCACTGTCCTCCTGCGGTGGGTCTCCACTGGTTACCCTTTCTTTCTCCAGCTTTGACAGTGAGAAGTTTTGCCTCCTCTGGTCTTCACTCAGTGTCAGCACGTTAATTATTAATTATTTTTAACCATTTAATCCTTTTTGCTCATTCATGATGCTTTTCCTCTGTGTGAGGTTTGTACACCGAACTACTTGCGCTCGTCGTACAGTAGGGTAATTTTTACCACATCATTTCAGGGTATGTAGCCTGATCAAGGGTAGGAATGTGGGAGTGGGGTTCAAACCCAGGACCTTTAGATTGAAAGGTGATGGCATTGCATCCCCCACCCCCATACATACAGAAATTTGTGGCTCTTTGTAGTTCGTGGCAGGAAGGGTGTTGCTGGGTGCTGCCCCCTGTGGGCGTGGAGGGTCCACTACTGGGGAACTTCCTTCAGCCCAAGTCACCAATGGGGGGCACCACAGAGAGGCTGAGCAGACCTTCCCCGTGTGCGGGGAGGTGTTGACCATGCACACAGCCCCCCGACTGCTGTCAGAGTGGGGGTCTAGGAAGCGGGGGCAGCAGCAGCAGCCAGCCAGACTCTGGGACGTGGATGGAATGTGGGGGCTTGTCCCCCATGGCCGCTACTGGACTCCCCCACCTTCCTTGGTATGTGGCGGTACTGACAGAATCCCATTCGAGTGGGGGGGATCTGCAAGGCTGGTTGACTGGCTGGAATCCAGTGTGTGTGTGTGTGTGTGTGTGTGTGTGTGTGTGTGTGTGTGTGTTATAAGGTCCAAGGTCTCTGCTGCCTCTTGCTGCTCCTGTCTGGATTGCACCCCAGTATGTGAATGGATGAAGTAAAAATATGGTAAGTAGGTACGCTAATGAAGGGTACTCAGGCAGAATTGGAAGTCTGAACCCTGGACCTTCAGATTGCCAAGCAGCAGTTCTAGCTCCCCCCACTTCCCCATGCACTGCTCTGTCATGCTGTGTTACACTCCCTGCCTGTGGACTTTGCCGCTTCCCCGGATGTGTAATTTGGAAGCTGGTTGGCATGACGACAACGGTTAGTTGCGCCCTCTTCGTGTTTGGGGCTCACCACGGTGACCCTGGTTAAGTTCCTTGTTGGAATCCGGCCTGCAAGTGCACACCAGACCAGTGCTGAATGTTCTGGAAAAATTGGTCTCCACCTTCTCTGTGGGATTGTCCTCCTGGAGGAGAGGCTTCACCCAGCTCCACCTGTGTAATACGTACATAGGGGGTGTAGTGGTTACAGCTGTCACCTTGCTGTCAGAGGAACTGGGTTTGAGTTCTGCTATTAACCCCTTGATTGAGGTTTTTACCCAGAACTGACACAGTAAAAATGACCCTGCTGTATAAATGGCTAAATCACTGCAAGTCACTTTTAGGGAAAACGTGTCAGATGAATGAATAAATAATAACCTTAAAACCATTAAATCTGATGCTCAGACTCCTCTCTTGAAAGGTCCTTGACCTGACCTCCCCCCCAGCTCATAAAAGGAGACTTATCACTTATCCCTTTCCCATGTCTCCCTGCTGTGGGCACATTTCTGGCTTTATTACGTCGTCCACCAAAGCAGCGGATGGGGACAGGGGGGCTCATGTTGTGGGGGAGTGGCAATGATGGCCAAAAAACCCCAATGTTGTCCCTCTGTCACACTGCCTGTGTTATTTCTTGTACCTGGTACTGCAGAAACTTTAATTCCACCTATCTCCGTCCCTCCATCTGGAAGTGATGAACACATCAGTCCAGCTACTGTTTAGTAAATCAGGCAGATAAATCAGAGTAATTACTGTAAACTACTAAAAAGCGACCCAGTTGTCCTATCTGGCTGTTAAAGAGCTTGTTTTTTAGTTGTTAGTCACCACCCTTGAGGTCCCACCCCTTAAACCAACAGAAATGATGCCCCTCCCTAGAGCCAGAACCTCCACAACATCACTCTCTGGTGGTGGGGGGTGTCCTGGGCAGGAGGCTGTCGCTGCTGCTCTTCAGCTGCACCTTTATTATCCAGCAGCTCTGAGGGTGTGAATGACTGGGGGAGTTGCCTCTGACAAATGTGCACTAAATAGTACGTAATAAAATGCTCAGCAAGTAAAAAAACCCATCATTGTTTTTGGAGTTGGGAGTTATTTCTGGCATTTTTCTTAAGACAAAATATGTATGTGCCTGTGTTTAGAAAGGAGCTCTTTGGGGTTGCGGGTTCCTCGAGGTTCAGGGAGATGCCCTTCTGTGCTGTTGTTGGCGAGAGAGAGAGAGTGTGTGTGTGTGTTTGTGTTTGTGTGTTTGCTGCGTTTTCTCGTTTCCCAGGAAACAGATTTCTTAATAGTCCCATCCTTGGCCTAAGCCTGTAAGACCACATTCCAGCTCCCCCCCCCCCCCCCTTTTTTTTTTTCCCAAAAAAAA
>UFQX01000054.1:53540-99745 GCA_900497675.1 Arapaima gigas
ACCACATTCCAGCCCCCCCCCCCCCCCCTTGTTTTTTTGTCCAAAGGAAAATTCTTTGCAGGTTTGCACATTAACAAGCCTCCTTTATGTTCCTGCATGTTCTAGTTCCTGGACAGAACATTTTACAAGGTTGGGTGTTTCCACGGAAACAGCTCCTGTAGACCACCCAGCTCAGCAGTACAAAGGGAGGTTCTAAGTCCCTTACAGTTGAGTCCTTAACTGCAACGCTGCCTGCAGTGGTCCTCTACTGAGACCTGGAAGCAGATGTCAGTGTTGTGGAGAAGAATGAGGGGTGTAGTTGGAGACCTGATGTAGGTGAAAAGGCTACGCAAATTGCAATGACTCCAGGTAGTGGAGCCCCCAGCTAGTGCAGAGATTGCCATTGTGGTGGACGACATGTTTGAAGGCAAAGGCCACAGTCGGTCATCCAGGCCGCTGCCATAGAGCCGGTTTAAAATGGGTAACATGTGGATGGGAACCGGCAATTACAGGCGATGACATGTTGCTGTGGGGTCGTGGAGGAGGCCTTGCCTGTAATCATAGATGGTTCATGACCGGGGCGGGTGGCTGAGGATGCACCATGGTGGTGTTTGTGCACCCTTCAGAAGGGACGCAGCCCCCCAAGATGTAAAAAGCTGCTCTGTCTGGAAAGTGGAAGGTGAGTGTATGGGGAACCCCTCACTCACTCAGCTCCCTGGGTCTCCTCCGGGATCCACTGAAAGACTCACACCCTTGATCCACGAGGGATAGTGGATGCTCATGGTCATGTCTGTAATTTAAGGAAACTCGACCCTCTCCCCCAACCACACATGCACGCACACACAGCACCAACACACCTTTCTGTAACACAATGGGTTGTGTTCTTGTGAGAAGAAGCTGACAGGAACTCCAAGGTAGCCTAGGTGATCCAGAAAGAGGTGTGTGTGTGTGTGTGTGTGTGTGTGTGTGTGTGTGAGTGTGTGAGAGAGAGAGAGAGAGAGAGAGAGAGAGACGACTGTGCCTGACCCCCCCAGCAGTTATTTCAGACCACAGAGAACTGCTGTCACTGTAGCTCATTGACGTTTGCTGGTGACTACAACCTCCCCGTGGTGTTGCCAGTGGTTCTAAGCTGTGGTTGCTGGGATCGGCTCTGTGAGATAACACACGCTTGCCTGTGTGTTGGGGGGAAGTCCGAGGGCCGTGTTTTGTTGACTAACTGGTCTTGGAGTCCCCAGTGATAGTGGGATTTGCCCAAACACCCTGGTCAGCGTAACGGCTGTTTGTCGCAGCTGGAATGAAATGCAGGTGGAAGGTGATGCCAAGTCCCCACTGACATTAAGTAGGGTGGTGTGTGTTTTTTGAACAGGATAAACTGGGAAGGGAGGAAGCTGCAGGGCACAAACCAGAAGTGGCAGGTCTCTCAAACAGGAATTAGACACCCGGATGCTGTGCTGTGTCCTCAAACTCAGATGAGACTACGCCAAACACTGCCAACCGCAGGGGTTATTTTTGAATTGTGAGCGCCTCTGTGTGTCAGTTTTTACTCCGTTATTAAATCCAGCATATTAATTGCAAGTGAAAATACCAACCACACTGTGCAACATGACACAGCCTCCTAATTTACTCCTTGAACTCCCTGGTCCACAGCAATGAGGAGCAAAACCAGAACCTCCAGTAGTGGCACATCTTTGTCAGTAAAACCCTAAAAAGTGATTTAAAAATCCAAGTAACTCAAGTGCTGACACTGAACTAATGTAAAATAAAGTGCCGTAAGGTTCATCTCTTTCTCCTTCGGTCTGCTATACAACAGCATTTTTGTGTTGTGGGCCTTATGCGCAGGTTCGAATCCCTCCTCTGGCTCTAGTGCCTTTTATTATTTGACCAACATGCATTACCCTGGTAAAACTTACCCATCCTGTCTAAACGGTAAATCAGAGTGAGAAGATTAAAATTGTAAACTGTTGTGGAGAAAAGCATCTAAATGAATAAGTGTAAATCTAAATCTGGAAGGATCCTGTTGGGCTAAGAGCACATACTGGGTTTGGTTCCAATCCGCAGATGGACTCAGCGTGACCATTAGTGGTCCAGTGGCTCCTTCCTGCAACGTCTGTGTTGTTCTTAGTGTGTTGTCAACAGCGTCTGTCCTTCTGCAGCCTGCCGTGCTGGACAACCTCCTCACCTCCATGAAGTTCGTCCTCCACGGGATGGGGATTTTGCGGATCAACTTGGCAAACCCCAAGAACAAGGTCAGTGTCACTCCTCTGACTGCTGCAACTCTGCCAGATGTAATATTATTTAATAATTGCTGTAAGACTTCTTGACTTAGATTTAAGCTACTTGCAGTGATTTACTTATTGATAAAACAGGGTCATTTTTACTGCATCAGTTCAGCGTAAGAACCTTGATCAAGGAGGATAGGAGCAGATATTTGAACCCAGATTGTTCAGATTGCAAAGCAGCCCCACCTGCTGCTCCTCTAATATTATACAGTATTTGCCACAGCATCGCGCACAGTGGCACGGTCAGCTTTCTGTGACATGCTAGCGCCCCCGTGTGGCGGCAGCTTGCGTGACGTGCACTGAAGGCCGGTTCCGCTGGGTGGCAGCAGCTTTGCGCTGCTCCTCTCAGCCCTGACTGAGGAACCACTTGGCGGATTCCTCCACGTTCCACAGACTCCGATCCCTACAATAAGCTGGTGCTCTTATGAAAAACCAGTCAGAAAAGATTAAGAAAAATGTGTTTCTTTTAAGCGAGGATAGCAGTATTTTTATTAAGCTTTTATTAAACTCAGCTTCCTTATCGAGGAGAAGTGAAATTTAAATAAGGGCACCTGGGTTTCTCATGTTATTGTCTGTGCTGAAGAGGAATAAAAGACCTCTGTGCTACACGTGGGGCAGGAGAGATGAGCCCCAGGAAACATCCAAATTCGGGACTGTGGGAGCTGATGTTTCCTCAGCAGGGATGACATTTTCGTTTAAGTTTAGGGGGTGCAATGAACCTGGTGCCGAAGATGCCGCTTGGTGCAGCAGCGAGTGTCACCCCCACCCTGCAGCCGCTTTCCTCGCTTGTTTGCAGAGTGGTGCATGGTGTTGCTGCCCTACGCGGGTCTCTGCTGTCACGCTGCTGGCCTCCTTAATGGTTCCCAGAACCTAGCTGGTGCTGGTTTACCATCAGCTCCTAATGAGGCTCTCTTACAAGAAGGCTCTGCGTGATATGGTGGATGTTTCCAGATCATCGGTCTCATCTGCATGGGACTCGAGGCGGTTTCTGCTGTCAAAATGAAATAAGAGTCCTGCCCACCCTCATAATAGCCAACATTCAAACCTATGTCTTCCTATCTCTGCTTTGGCAGAAACTTGGCCTGAATATTACTAACATGGGTTAAGAACATAAGTGCTGGTAAACTTAACACGCTGTCGTTGTTTTACTGTTTATACATTTAGACCCCAAGGTGGTAACTTTTACTACCTCGATCAGGTAGCAGGAGCAGCAGGAGTTCAGTGCCATCAGCCACTGTGCCACCTGCTGCCCCTGTGTTTAACCCTGTAAGAAATGAAGGAAACCCTGTAATTTGAAATGTTAGAGATGGTTAGTGAGAAACGCGACAAAAGGACGGCTGGTTTCTCCTGCTGTGAGAAGTGATGTTGGGACACTGTGTTTCATCATCTCGCAGTATTCATGAATCCTGGACAATGTCCAAACAGCTGGTGACGGGCCATTTGACTCCCACCACCCAGTGGTGGCAGCTTTGCATTCTGGTCAGTCCTTTTTTTTTCCTGCTTGATGCAGGCAGTTACACTGGTAAAAGTCCAAATGTAGTAAATAGGTCTGCCGTGAGGAATCCAAGTTCTGCTGGATTAGGCTGTAAAAAATAATGCAGATATCATTTAATGAGGGAAGAATGTGGAGGTCCCGCTTTTGCCCAACAGAGGGGGTGCTGGGTTCCCGTCACTCTGCTATAATGGCATGTATAACGCCACCACCATAATGTGGTGATGTGTCTTAAGTACGCTGGGATCATTTTTCTTATTCTCCAGAGGGTAAAAGCAGGATATAGAACCACTGAGAGATGAACCAGACTGGTGTATAAAGGTCATGCAATGGTCGGGTTCGGCAGCCAGGGAAACGGGAGGCTTTGATCGCCCAGTATTGATAAAGACTCTGTTATGTCCGCCTAATTACCTCCTACATAGCAGCAGGGAGTCAAGGAAGGTTTAGTGTGGTTAACGCTCTCCTCCCTGCTGTCTTGTCAGAGGGGAAGAGAGGGATGGAATTTGGAGGCATGAGGGATGATGCTGTGACTGATGGGTTGGGATCAATCACACCGTTTTCCATCACAGTTCTGGATGTGTCACCTTCACAAGGGGGATGCAGTCATTCCAACCAGGAGCTGCTCCTCTGTTTTCTGAATGTGTGGCTCTGCAAAATTCACTCATTATACAAATAAATGACAACATCTGTGAGCTCTGCCCTCCGGTCAGTGCAAGTACAATTTTGAGCTCTAGGTGTGATGTTTGCGATGTTGGTCCCACACTTATATGATACTCTCCTGTCTGAATCGACCCCCTCGTCAGGTCAACACCCACTTATTCTTCTCCCATCTGTTAACCCCTCCCCCAGGTCCATGCCCACTCGGTACTGTCCTGTGGGCGGTGCTTTGATGAGGACCAGGTGCTGCTGCCCTTTGTGGGCCACGCCCTCTGCTGCCTGTGGGGTGACCAGGGCGTACGAACAGCCGCCGCCCGTGGCTACGAGTTTGAGCTCAACGACTCGGCCCTCTAGTGAGTACCTCCACGAAAGTGTAATTCCGTTATGGTGGGAAGGGGGGTAAGTAAGGACGTTGGGGTGGGGCAGAGTGACCCCTCATTAAGGTGTCTGGTGGGAGGATTCACAGTTTTACTTGTTGTTTTTGAGTGTGTGTGATCGATGGTGATTTGCATTAAGGCTTGAGCCCTGTCCTTGTGTTCTTCTGTGTATTTTACTCATCCCCCTTGAGGATCATTGGCCTCGACAAGGAGGTTTATGGGCTGCATCTCAATGGCTGAAGAAAAAATGTTACATGCCAGGCTTGAAGGTGATTACAGCTTCATCTCCTCGGTTTTTTGACTGCAGCCGCAATAATGAGACTTAAAGGTAACTGTTGATCAGGTAAACGCTTCTTCTTGGTGCTATGAAAGCGTCTCTTGTTCCTGAGGCTTAAATTGCTCTGGCATCTCCCGTTGGTGTTGTCATTGCTGCACTGGCGTTGCACTCTGCTGAGGACCACCCTGTCTCCTGGTGTCGTGTCCGCTGCTTGATCCTTCTGCTTGGCGAAGGTGGGGGGGTGGTTGTGCCCTGTGGGAGTCCAGGGGTGCTGAAGACTGCTATTGATGAGCAAAGACAAATCGGATACACTTTCTTAGCACAGTGATGCTAACCAGATGTAGCTTTAAACAGGTTCCAGGTCCTGTTATGATGTCAGTCTTCTGGTCACTAGTAGTTAAAAACCTGTGATTGAAGGGAATCTGAGTTTGGTTCCCAGCAGCAGTGCTGCCATTGTACCCTTGAAGAAGATGTCTAGTTAGATGTGGGTTTATAGGATATGAACCCTGCTGAGAAGATAAGAGAGGAGCGAGCAGAGATCAGACAGGGAGGGGCCAGTTATCGGCTATTCCAGTTGTGTTTGGGTCCAGTCTGTGGTGATGATGGAGTGATGTGGATGTGTGGAGGAGCTGCCAATAAGAAATGACCTTGCTGAGATGTACCATATCATTGAGACCCGGGGGCTGCAGTATTTCCCCTGCTGCACTCCCCCCAGTGCTCATGACTGCTGTGATTCTCAGACCGGTGAATTGAACAAAGCATTGAATGTTTAAAGACTTGTTTAAACAGAGCTGCAGGGTGCTGAGTTGAGAGGTGGTGTGTGTGTGTGTGTGTTTACATCTACAAGCACATTAGAGTGAGGGAGTGATTTGTTGGTGCTGCACAGCAGGCTAATTGGCAAAATGAAGTGGACGGGGTTCCCTGCGGGCGGCCTTGTGGAGTGTGTCTCAGCAAATGAGCGTCTGTGTAGGGCTCCCACAGGGTTGGGGGAAGGGGGCTGCTGGCAGGTAGCAAAGGGCCTTGGCGACAATTAATGCAGCCAATCCTGACGCACTAGTGAAGTGGCCATCAGGGATCTCTCCTCACTGTGTCTTAGTGAAATGTCTGAATCAATGTGAGGGTGGTGAGGGAATGAGTGGGGATGTGGTGCAAAGGGGCAGCACTGTGGGGCAGGGCAGGAATATTTTTGTATTATATCAAGACTGATTACATTACATTAGTGTATAGATTATGCTATCAGTTCCATCGCTAGTGGCTGGCAACTGTTTCACTGGAGTCATTTGCATTAAACGCTCCTCCTGCAGTTGTTATCACCCCAGTTTTCGCCATCAATCCGTCAGCGTGCCGTGTTTTGTTGTCCCACGTTGATCTGTAAGAATTTCACGCAGACAGGCGAGGTTCTCTGGTGAATCACTAAGACAAGACGTACGTGTCAAGTTGCAAACGCAACCCATTGGGTGGAGCGATGAATCCTTATATCTGAATTTTGCTGTTGCTTTGTTAGTCAACAACGCTAATGTTTCTTTCTGTGGGCCTGTCTTGCTATCATGCAACACTGTGTGTGTGTGTGTGTGTGTGTGTGTGTGTGTGTGTGTGTGTGTGTGTGTGTGTCTTATCTCTCCTGCACCTGGCTTCGGGTGCTGTGGGGCAAGGGACAGCTGTTTAGCAACTGTCAGGCCGTGGGCAAAAAGTCCCAAACGACTTTATCATCAGATGTCAATAATGTGTCTGTTGCCAGGATGCCGTGCTGTCTCGGCATTTCAGATTATCCGTGCGAGGCGGCGTAAACACTTGGGACCCGAGTTTCTTCCCCTCCTCCCCAGCTGTGCTGGTGGACAATGTACCAGTCCCTTTTTCTTACTTATTTCTCCACCAGGGTTTTTGGTTCTGTGACCCTTTTCACCCATTGTCTTCTCTGACGTCAGCTGTGAGCGGTTCATTTTCTCCCTTGTGAAATGTGTTGCTGTTATTCTACTACATGTTGTTCCAACAGGGCCAAATCAGACCAAGATGTTGCCTAAAGTTCATGCTCCAGGTGGTCCAGCTTCCCTGACCTGTGGTATCCCCCGGGGGGGGAGTTCATGCCACTTTTGTTTAGCTGTGCTGCTGAGCTGACTGGTCATGGTCTGGACTGCAGGTTCCTCCTGCTGTAAACACAGAAAGGCCTTAAGAAAAGGATGTGTAAAGATCTCTTGTCTCCAGGCGATCCACCCCCTGTGGTGAACTGCCTGCCTGTTGAGGGCCTGTCTCCTCTCATTTACCCCTCCCCTCACTGTGGGAAACGTGGTACTGGGCAGGGTACTTGCTTGAAGAGCCCCTCCGAGCGCAGATGCCTGCCAGGTTCCATGTGCATCCTGCCCAGGAAGGCAAAAGGAATAAGTGTTGAGAAGGTGGCTGTTAGTCCATTGGTGTCCCTTTCAGCACGAATGCATGTTGCCTCACAAGGCTGATGGGATTGGACTTGACTGGAATGTCACCAAGTCCGTGTGTCAGGATCTGGTTTCCCAAACTTTAACACCCCTATGCATTTGCCTTCTTCAGTAAGTGCTGCTTGTGATCTCTGCTGTGTAATTCCCCCTTACCCAGAGTTCTTCTCGGGGTGCTGGAAGCTACCTTGAAATGTTAGCCAAACTACCCAAATTTAAGGTCCAGCTCTACATCTAGTGTGATTTAATTTGTTTGTGGGCACGAGTTTTGTGGGAGGAACTCTGCTGGTTCACTGGATCGTTGCATAGTGGTCACGGTTTGTATCACATGTTCCCCCTGTCGGGACAGCTAAATTGGCTTCATGCTTTTTTTTTCTCCTTGTCTTTTGCAGTTTCTTTGAGAATATGACTCGGATCGTATCCCCGGACTACATGCCCACGGAGATGGATGTGCTTCGGGTACGGCTACGCACCACTGGCGTCATCGAGACCCAGTTTAAGGTCAATCACCTGGTCTTCAGGTAGGAACCTCGTGCTCAAGTTAGCCCTTCACATCTATCTACCTTGTGACCTTGTTCTTTAGCACTTAACGTAGAACCTTGTTACGAGGTTGATTGTGGACACCCACAAGCTACTTCAAACTCAACCACCTTGTCTTTGAGTAGGAACTGCTCGGTGAATAACCTAGTATTCAAGTTGAGTCTTGACATATACAAAAGGTTCAGTCACCTCATCTTCAGCTGTGATCTTAATCTCCTGAGTTGGTGTTCAGGTAGAACCTGGTAGCCCATTTCACTGTGGAAAACCACAAGCCAGTTCAGTGTCAAGGACCTGGTCTTTAAGAAGATTTGTAGCACTAGAAGATGTGACAGCCCTGTGGAAGAATGCAGTCGAGATTCTTTTGACAGACAAATTTGCAGCAAACTGAAGCTCCATGCTGACCAGTGGAAGTTGTCAAGCCTGGTTTTAATTAGGAGTTATGAGGTTTAGTTCTGGGTAAATTTGCTCCAGTTCTGTGAGTTGTTGACTCCTTTATGCTTGTGGCTGAGAGGCTGCAGTGAAATACCTCATGAATTGAGATCCCAATCGGTGTCCCGAGGGAGGCATCCAGTGATGGCTCTCTGGCTACAGTGCAGGTCAGCTGAAAATCCTCCCCAGTAACTGAGATAAATTGTGGTTTATCACCGTGAGACATGTGGGTGCTGGAACCAGGGTGAGGAAAGGGGTCTCAGATGGGGAGATTAAGCAAGCAAGCACCACCTAACCAAAAGGAGAAGCTGCACCATGCTGGATTTGAGTGAGGTTCAGGGCCAGGCTTTGAGGTTGAGGGAGGCTTTAAAAAATGATGCAATTTTCATTTGAACCCGAATGTCGCCTTAAAGCTGTTCTAGATGTAAGCTAAGATTTTTTTCGTCTGCAAAAAAGAGGAAAACTGTTGCTTCCTGGATTCTGAATGCTGGTGGTAGCATTTGCCCTCTGTGGCGCCCTTGGATACACCTTGGACAGGAGCGTTATAGGTCCTGACGGACAACGAGAATATTTAACCGAAGCACTGGAGACATTAATATGGCGGGTGATTTTCCACTTGGTGTCTAGGGTGTGATTTGAATAGTAATTCCCCTTCTCCTGCCCCCAGTTTCCCATCCACCCCTTCTGTAAATGCCTGGTCCTTGATGCCTCCTTTTAACTCTGTTTATATGAGGGTCTGATAAATTGAATTACTTAAGGTGGCATTACAGTCCTCTTATATTGTCTGCCCCTTTATCGGCTTTCTGAGGTAAGCAGAGACAAAGTGGATGGCAGTGGGCCGCAGCGAAGGTAGTGCCTTAATTGACACTCGCTGGGCTAAGTTTGACTGACAACGCCAAAGGCTCCTGCCAGCAGAGGAATTCATAGAATCAACAGAAGAGAAAGGTTTCCACTCCCATTATCATCTTCTGATTTATTCATCAGCAGTTGGCGGAAGATCGTTTGTCAGCGCTGACTGTTATTTTATCACCACCCGGCGGTTTCTGTCTGCAGCCAGTTAGTCGGCTCATTCTGACGAAGTTGCCTGGACTTGCCAACGGAGACCGTAAGGAGGTATCTTCAACGGAAGTTCTTCAGAAGGGTTTGGGGAAACTGACCAGATTAATTGTCCCTTTGCTGTGATAAACTTCTCCTCATTCATCTGTGTGTGTGTGTGTGTGTGTGTGTGTGTGTGTGTGTGTGTGTGTGTGTGTGTCCAGCCACTATATATGCAGTATAGATCCATTATGTTTATCCAGTTGAGGACTGCAGTCTTATTATTTTATCCACCTGTTGTTCTCTGGGTCCCAAAACAGTTTAAAACAGCCTGCATTTGTCATTTGCCAAATCCTTAATGGCCACACAGCAAGTTGGCTGTAAGGAAACCCCAAGACAGGGGCTCAAGGAAATATAGACCCTTTCCATACAGTAGGTGTTTTATTCTGTACAACAGCATCATCGCTTGTATTGAAGTTCAATTTGAATTTTGGAACAGAGCTACACATTAGGTGCTTCAGTCCCAGAAGGTTTTTGTTCCTCAGTGGTGTCACTTTGGCTATTTTATGACAAAATGTATCGCATTTACACCTAAATCACCTTGAAAACACTTACCACTAGTAAAAACGAGGCTTTAATATCCTGATCAAATGAAGACCATCCAGCGTCAGTCATTTTTTGGTAACCAGCTTGCGAAAACGTGAAAGGTGTTGGAAAAGACTGCAGTGGAAGAGAACAATGAATTAGAAAAAGAAAATGCAAAATCAGTTGATAAATTGGAAATAATTTCTTTTCCCCAACATGACAAATAGTGGCAATTTAGCCCTTTTCCAGAGGATACAGTGGAAATTGCCATTCTTACACTCGACTCGTGTTCTGGAAAGTGACCGGAAGGTTCCGGGTACTTTGACGCTGCGGCACCTGCTGCCCTGATTTGAATGGTTACTTTCCATTTGGCTTTCGAATTCCTCCCAGAACGCAGTGGCTGAACCGGAGAAGTAAGCAGCTGGTGACGTTTTAATGGCTACTGATGTTTACCAAACCTCAACGGCCAAATTTCTTTTGTCTTTTTTCGCCAGTTCAGCCTATTAGCTCGGCATCCTGCCTTATTTCCCTGCAGGAGGGACAGTTGCAGAGAGTGAAAATGATGGATGACAACAGTGTTTCCTCTTAATGATCAATATCTCCTTACTTTTGACTGCTTTTGGCCTTAGTGG
Source organism: Arapaima gigas (assembly GCA_900497675.1). Classification (NCBI taxonomy): domain Eukaryota; kingdom Metazoa; phylum Chordata; class Actinopteri; order Osteoglossiformes; family Osteoglossidae; genus Arapaima; species Arapaima gigas. Next base: position 64,249 of record UFQX01000054.1, read on the forward strand.
TCAGATCTGACAGCCGAGTCTTGCAGTTTTTAAAACTTACGGCACCAAAGTGTCATAGGTCACGTGGACCCCTGGCATGTTAGTATTCAGTGAGGCTCTGGCTGCTAGATAAAACATTAACCTGTTCACTCAGATGGCTTTTACTGCTGAACATTGTATTAATTGCCAACTTTTCCACATCAGGGCACCCGGACCTTGTTTGGATGGACGGGGGGAGGGGGAGCGGAATAAGACAGGCGGCAAAAAGACGGCTATGGCTTGTAAATCAAAAGAAGTTTCGTTCGCGTTTCCGTGGTGTCTCTGCAAAGCCTGATGTTTCGTCAGTCAGCCACGTCTAGTGCTGCTTTGCCAAAAAGATGCACTTCAGGTGGGTTGAGGGCGATAAATTCCTTGTTCTGTGTTTGTGAGAGAGAGCGAGTATCTTCCATTACACTACTGTATGGAGAGCTGAATCACTGGCGATTTACTGTAGTGCATCTGGACAAAGTTTTCGGCTGAGCATTAAATCACCGCACATCACTTCAGAGGGCAGTGTCATCTGTATGAATACATATACAAAAAATTATTGGTACTAATACCAGTCAAGTTAGGTCTCGAGAGGCTCAAGTTAAACGTAGTTGTACATTTTTAATAATTAGCCAAGTTTCAGGTTCAGGCTGGGATCTGTGGTGAATCCTTTCATCTAAGTGGTTTTTATTTTTAGTCTCAGTTCATCTGTTTGTTTATTATATTTTTCATTTCATCTTGTTATCTGGCGGTGCTATTGGTGCCACTTTTGGCTGCACAACAAGTGTTGTCAAGTGAAGAGTTGCTGCCTGGCATTCAAATGATCCGGGTTTGAAGGCCACCTACTGCTGTAGTACCCGGGAACAAGGACTGATGAACAAAAAGCTACCCAGCTACATGAATGTACATCAGCATACGTTTACTGAGCTGCTTTTGAGAAAAGCGTCAGATCTGAAGCGGGAGAAGTCTCATCTGAGGCCAGTAGAACTCGTTCTAAAGCCATCTCCTCTGTTCCGAAAACTCACCCTCCCTCCTTCCCTTCAGCCTGCCAGGCCTGCTGTGTGAGCCTCAACAGTTCGTGCCCCTCATGGGTGTGGGTGTTGGCACCGTGAAACATTCCCAGTCACGTTGCAGCTGTGTAAACAGTGCCTGGTGCCTGTAAACATCTGGCAGCAAAGTCAAGAAGGGTAGATGGTGGATTCTAGTCATCTACTTCAGATTGAATCTTCCAGTTGGCAACTGGCTGGTTTCTCCTTGCCGTTTCCTCCAGTAGTGTCCTCCTCCACAGTTGTTTTAGGTCTGTTGGGTGGGATCTCCTTGTAGGTGTCATTTGGGGTGGTCAACTGAGGTAGGATGTGAGTTGTCCAGAGTGATAAACCAGAGCAGACCACCGAGTACACGGTCTGGAACCCTGTAACACCACGATTGGCTGTTCTCCTTAACCCCATCTGCGCCCTTGAAATCATAACACTCCTTTCCCCCTCAAAAGGGGTCCATTATTAAGCAGAGATGATAGTTCTGTGCTGCATAAAGCTTTGCTAAAATAGGATGGTGTGGGGGCTGTGGTTGTTCTGCCACCCCTCCCCAAATTCAGACCCTTGTCTTTTTATCTCCTGATCAGCACGGGCTCTTCTGATTACCGCCAGTCCCAACAACAGTGGGGGGCTCACAGTAGTCATGCGAGTGAGGGGAAATTGACAGCGTGACAAAGGATTGGAGGCAGGTTCCTCCTAGGCTTGGAGCTGCTGCATTTGGGTTTATTTTCCCCACCCCTTGCGGAGATCATTTCCTGTGCTATGGTGGCTGCTGCTTCCGCAGCGATGCCTTCAATTATTTTTCAATAAAGCGGCTTATGAGCTTCTTGTTGGCGTTAAGGTGTCATTCCCACCCTGAAACCGACTCATCTGTAAGATGGAGGCTGAAGTGGAGAGACACCGAAAGAACGCAAACGTACCATTTCTGTGCAATAACAACTCAACGTTTGTGGGCGTTGTATCTCCACCTTGTTGTGTCTGACGAGTGAAATGAGGTCCCGGTTCTGAGGGCTTCTGCTGTGTCTGCTGGTGGCAGAGAGAATAGGGCTGATGGGTGCAAGTGCAGTCCTCACAGCCCGCTTCACTGCCGAGGTCAACATTGCCTTTCACTCCAATAAAGCAACACACCTGGGTGTTTGTGGGTCTGGGAAGCTCTTGAGCTCATGGGGACGGATACCTAGTCACTGATAGCTGTGTCTTGGTCTGACAGTCATGTTTATCTCAAAACCGAGTGTAGTTGCTGTCTGAAGCAAATTAATTGTGTTTCTTGCATAGTTTGTCACTTATTTAGAAGCAACCTTTGAAAAGAAACCCAAATTTTTCTTGCTGGGAGACTTATCAACAAACGCCAACATTGGAAATGCCGATAACCTGGTGTTGTGCTTCTCCCTGAGAGAGGAGACGAGGCTGACAGTTTTCCTGCGGCCATCAGATTAGGGACTATAGAATTTGTTCTTTTTGTATTGACAAGGGAGGCAGAAGATATAGTGCTGGTGCTGCCACTCCCTGGCTGTCATTCTGGTGGTGTCACATTGAGGACGAGGAATTGGCATCTAACCGACTAGCTAATTGAGTCAATTAGTTGAGGTTATTAATTGGGGGCATCGCCGGAATAAAAATGAGGCATTGTCACGCAAGTAGTGTCCCTCTTGGATGTGTTTATCAAAAGGTCAGTTATGGTTTAACCCCGAGATTCTTGCTGAAGGGTACAATTGAAGTTGAGGATTAGATACGCAGTGAAGCAACGGCAGGTTCACAGAGGTGGGGTGGGTGTTTGCCAGAAATTGATGGTCAGTCCTTCCGCCACCTCAGAATGTATGATGTTGGCGGCCAGCGGACGGAGAGGAGGAAGTGGATCAGCTGCTTCGAAGACGTCTGGGCTGTGCTCTTCGTGGTGTCCCTCAGTGGGTATGACATGACTCTGGTGGAGGACCCTGCTGTGGTGAGCAGAAAAAGCCCTGTAAAACCCCTTGGCTTAAGATCAGACCAGCTGGTCTCTGCAGCTGCTCATCCCTGCTATGGTTCAGATCAACTGACCTCTTGCTTTCCCCACAGAACCGTCTACAAGAGAGCCTAAAACTCTTCTCCTCCATCTGCAATAATGTTTTCTTCAGAAGTACCTCTATGGTAAGCACTGGGACTCCGTAACACATCCTGTCTTCCCATGATACCATGGTACAGGAAGCGAATCCAACGAATAATAAGGCTGCATCTCATAGCCAGGGGGCTGATGGTGTTCCATTTCTCTTTGCCCTTCTTCTAGTTTGTCTTAAATGTGAAAGTTTTCAAAGTTTCTCCCACACAAATATTTCACAGTCCACCTGAGAAGGAATGAGGACAGAAGTGTGTGGCCTTTCTGTTGCACTGTATCCCAGAATGCATTGAAAGTAAAGGTGACAGGATGAAAGATAATCCAAGGTGGCACTCAGATCACCAAAACTTAGTCAGTCATTTATAACTGTAAATTGAGATGGATGCAGCTTACTAAAATGGCTTAAATTTTTACCAAAGCAAATTAGATTTTTTTTTTGTTTTAATGTTTAATTTGTGTTTTTAATATTTGATTTTAATTTATGATGGATGTTGGGTTGGCGTTGATAAATACTGCTGCTACAGGGTCCCTGTGTTGACAACCACTGATTTAGTCATTGTAAGGAAACTGGAATTGAGCTGAAATATGTTAACTGCACACTGTCGGCATGGAGTGTTTGTGGTGTGTTTACATATGACATCCACCGGTTTGCTGGATCAACTAACCGGCATCCCAATGTTCCACTAAATGTGGATCCCTTTATGACCGACCACGGTATGTCACGTTTGTACCGCAGTAAATCCGCTGTGTTTGGAACAACCACACGTGAAACGCTGAGTCATGTTCACGACGTCCTTGTTTGAAGGGTTGTCCCAGGTCTTGTGAGGGTGTCACCTTCCCCATGTCAATTCCTGTTTCTGTGGGGTGGTGGCTTTGATGCACCGCTATCCCACAATCCAGCGTACACGGTCTAAGCGAATGCGCTTATGGTGAGTTATGTTGTGTTCACCACGTTTGATGGAGTAGCTTCACTAAGTGACACAGGGAAGCTGGAGATGGGAACAACCACCCGTGTGCCATGCTGCTGCGGCTGTGCCGTTGCCATAATTAAACCCCGTAATGCACCCCTTCCCGTGCCCATCCTCTGTGATGCGGCTCACTTTCTAATTGCCTCTGGTAATTATAACTTGGGGGGGGGATTTAGCTCTGCGGAGGGCAGTAGTGGCCCTGCACTGCAGTCCCAGTCGGCGATTAAAAAGCATGTGATGAGGCCACTTAATTGGTGTCGTTTGGCCAATTATACAGCCGCGTTAGTCACCCTGTTTGGAAGAACTGCCAGGACCCACACTGGGTGGTCCTTAATTGTCACCAGTGGCCAGCCGGAAAGTTCCTTCCTATGTGTGATGTATAGTTTTCCTGCAGGTGAATTTATCTCTGTTTTTCTTTCTAACTCGCATTTATTTATCTCTATTTGCTATTTTGAGCATCAATTGGCAAACCGGCCTTTATTTTATTCTGCTGACTGTCCTCTAACTCCTAGCATCGTCCTTCAGCCAAACAGCCCAGGGAGTTGCCACGTTGTGTATAGAAATCTTATTTATTTGAATTGCGACATTTATATATCTCTGTATTTATTTTTCCTGCATTTGTCAACATTTCTTGCTCAGTAGGTTTATCTGTTCAGTGTGTATAAAAGTGAATTTTGAATAAGTATTTTGCTTTCCAGATGCTCCACTAGATGTTTTAGGAGAATTTTTGTTCACGTGTCTCACTCTGCACTTTATTAAATGGATGAAGGAACGTGTTAGACTAGTGTCCGGTCAAGGGTGGATCCTGACTGGCCAGGAGCTCTGTGTTCCCAGGACAGGCTCTGGATCCCCGCGACCCCATTTTACAATCGCTTGTTAGTGTGAGAGAGAGAGAGAGTTCATTTCCAGGTTCATTCCGAAGTAAAATATAAGATATATATAATATAAAGTAAAGTAAAATATAATCTATATATAAGACAATTTCCTCTCCGGTGAAACTATATGCTTCAGAGTTTGGCAAGTTTACCACCTCCTCAGGTTTAAAATGGAAACACTGGTGTCTATCTTACTGTGGCTTTGCATCGTGTTGCGTCAAGATTGTGATCACAATTTCTCATCCTGCAGATTTTATTCATGAACAAAATTGATCTGTTTCAAGAGAAGATATTGCACTCTGGAAGACACCTGAGGCTCTACCTCCCCCAGTACAGAGGTGAGACTGTGTTCTGTGTTATGAACGACTTTTAAGTTTTTTCCTTTCCTTTCAAGTATTTGATACACTAATAACAAAATAAAATCTTTTTTTGGAAGAATGTAATAAAAAAATTAAGAAATAAAATAGGGTGTAAGGAAATACCTATGAGGATTCATTTTAATGGTGGGTTTAGACTCTGTGCCCATCTGGGAGCTGATGGAAGGGGGCTGTGACCTTGCATGTGGCCCAGGATTTTTTGTGATTGACTTTTTCCTCACACTCAGGTGTGTCCATGTTTTTGCTAGTGCTTTAATGGGATTTCATCTTACTGTGTTTTACCTGGTTATACAGCTGGGTAAATTTTACTGTGTCAGTTGAGGGAAAGTACCTCTATCAGAGTCCTACAGCAGGAATGGGATTAGAACCTGGTTCCTTTGTGTTCCAGGTAGCACCTATTGACCTTACTCTACCTGGTGCAAAGCTTATCCCATTCCCGAACCTTTCTGGAATGTTCCATGCTGGCGCTTGTCATTGTGTGGATGGTATAAAACGGACCTTCGCCTTTAATGCCCCTCCGGTTCCACAGTCTCTCTGGCAGCTATTTGTAAAAATTCCCCCTCATGCTAATGCTAATTTGATGGCGAGATTGGATTCTGTGACCGGAGGTCACCAGCACCCAACCTCTTCACCTTACTTATGTGCTCTCTTCCTGGATCAGAAGCAAAATAACACTTCTCCATCTGTCTGCAAGGCAGGACGGAATCGTCTTCCTGAATAATTCATTACGGGGCGTCTTTTTTCCAGGAGAAATGAGTGAATTTATGATGGAATTGATCATTGTGCTGAATTGGGTGGTCGAGTCAATTGGAGGAATATGGTCAAGACACTTGATCACTTGATCCCTGCAGGGCGCCTGGAGTTACTGCTGGTCTCACCTTAATGTTTAGAGGCTTTGAGATGCATTGTGGGTAGAGTGTCCCATCTATTGGATGTGGGTCCTGGCTGAGATCCAGTCCTGTTTCTGGAAACCAAGTAGCATTTTTGTTGACTGTCCATTTTGGCTCAGCCAGGATATACAGAGTAATTTTATTGCTCTGCTGTGTTTGCTGACCTGGTCCTGCCACCTGTCTGCCCCCTTCCTCGCCCCCCCCAAACCCGGACAGGTGCTGACTGCGACGTGGACTCAGCTGCCCGCTTCATTGCCAGCATGTTTGTGGCGCTTAACACCACGCCAAACAAGCTCATCTACCACCACTTCACCACGGCCACTGACACCTCCAATGTGCAGGTGGTCTTCCAGGTGGTCATGGACACCATCATGAAGGAGAACCTTGAGGCCGTCTCGCTGCTCTGAGGCACTGGTGGTGCAAACTCATGGGTGGTGACCCTGAAGATGCTTCCCTTACATGCAAAGCAATTTATGAGAAGCATTTTTGAACACGGCAGACACATGGATGGTGCTCATTTCTTTTTCTACCCCAGGATTTCATTTCCAGGTTATAATCACAAGACAAGATTGGAATTTGAAAAACTGTGAAGACAAAGCCCGTCTTTCTGTTCTTTAGCTGTTTGTTTTGTGGAAGAGCAACTGCCGTGCACATAACACCTGGTCCAGGCTGCTGAGCTTCAGGGACACCATCTTCTGGTGTTCCAGCTGCTGCAGCCCTTGTTAGGAAGGAACATCTACACTGTAGATATGTGATGACCACAGGGGTCAGGAGGGTTGGCATTGTGAGACTGAAATGTCCTTCAGCTATGTTGTCTTGAGAAGCATAAATACCAAGGCATCTCGGGGTTAGAAGTGTTTCTACTTATGGGTCCCTAGCAATGAAGCTCCAGACAGTTGTGATATTGTGGGCGTGGAGGAGAGTCTAGGGAAGAACTGCTGTTTTGATAAAGGCTTTGTTTTTTGCATATGCTGCCCGTACCTATCTTGGTCACTCACCATGTGTCGGTGGCAGGGTCCCCTGTGTTCATTTGCGGACGTGGTCTTTATTATTTACCAGGGTGAGCTCTTACACCATGGAGGCTCTCCTTCAGGGCAGCAGATGTGAGCATCGGGAGCTCACAGGGGGACCAACTTCTCTTGTTTTCAGAGCAGCGTAATCTTACCACAGTGCCTTTTGTAGTGCCCACATGCCCCTTGTGCAACGCCTCCGTACAGCTGAGCGTTTCATAATCCCAGGTAAACAACTGCAGCATATAAATGGCTTGTGACAAGTGACAGTTACGGATGTCACAACTCGGCCTCCAGGTGAGCAGTGAAGAACATTGTCGGATGCAGGTTGCTGAGTTCGATCAGGTGTTATATGGGTGTTGTGTAGGTGTGATAAGTGGTGTCTCGGCCCACTGGTTTGTTTTCAAAAGGAGTGTAAACTGCCCTTTTCTAGACTTTCCACTTTGTTGTGTAGTTTTTTTTTTTTTTTTTTAATTTTTTAAAACTTTTTTTATTTTTTATTTTTTTATTTATTTATTTTTTGCATTTGCAGCAAAAGTGTTGGGACCCAACTGCAGGTATGTTTAAGGGGTTATATGTAGAGGGCCGAGTCCACCTTTGTCCAACGATGGTCTACAATCTAGAATCTCCATAGGAATTCATCTCTCTACGTTCTTCTGCAGCTCTCACTTTGCTGCTGCTTTGACAGATCTTTGTCCTGGACATTTCAGCTTTTAATTTTGACATCTGTTTGGATTTTAAATGATGGTAATTTGTATTTGTAACTTGCCTTTTTTTTTTTTTTTTTTTTTTTTTTTTTTTTTTTTTTTTTTTATAAAGTTTTTACATTTTTGAAATCCTTATTTTCTGCTTTGTAAGAAACCAGACTTAATGCAGTGACTTGCATCTTGTTCCCACAGAGGACTTAAGAGCTGTTTTGTGAGACATACAGAGTGATATCAGTATTCACAGTAGAACTTCTCTCCTTGAAGATGTTTCATAAAAGAAGGGCTCATCCTGGCAGCAGTGTGAACCAAGAGGCTCCACTTGACCTGTGTGCCTTGTTACTTTAAAAAAGCAAACACTAAGTGCCTTTTTGTATATAAACCAATAAAATAGGGCCAGTTTATTTTAGATTACGTAGTTTTAATTTAATTCTATGTGTACAAGTTCACAATTCCACAATGAGTGGTCGACCAAGTTACTGTGAACAAAAATGCATATTGAACTATGAAGTTGTTTGTTTGTGGCTATTTGGAATAATGCACTAACGTTATTGTCCTGATTACTGTAAATCTGCTCATTTTCAGTTTAAAATATTTGATATTAAAATAAACAAACAAATTGGTTATTTTGGTCTGGAAACAATTACAGCCTCATATACCGTTTCATATATTTGGCATGAAAAGGGCTGGTAAACAAAAAAAAAAAAAAAGTAGTTGATGAACTACATGCATTTTTTTTCTGTTGCACATTTTATCAAAGGAATAGAAATGCACATGCACACAAAATGAATGGTATATGTTAGTTTTAATAAATAAAAAATAAAGAAAATCTTTGAGAAATGCTGTTCAGCAGTAAACATTGTAAGACCATTTTAATACATTTGGCAGTGAATACAGTGGGGGAAGCTGATCTGTTGATGCAGGACAGGATTTCACACACCACACTGCACTTTGTGCTGTCATGTTTTTACATTTTGTCACAGTGAAATGAGAAACATTCAGCTTCAGCGCTCCATCGTAGTCCAGGGGGTGCAAGGGATGCTGGGTTGGGGTGACAGGGGAGGTCCTAGAGGGCTGCTGCTTACGCGCTCGCGCACTCCTGCGAGTCGAGCGACAGGAACACATCTGCCTTACACTGGAAGGTGCCTGAGCCGTCTTGCATGAGCTCACAGCTCTGCACGTGTGGGGAGATGTCTTTGACACAGATGACCTGCAGAGGAACAGAACCCTGAGCTCACTTCAGCTACAGGTGACAGAGTGGTTAAAGACATGGACTTGTCCCCTGTAGGTTGCTGGCTCTGGCACCTCTCTGTGCTCTTGCTGTAGTACAAGGAAGTACCCTGCATATTCTGCAAATTGCTTTGGATAATGTAAAAAAAAAAAACTGATATATTCAATATTTTTTCACACAATGACTGCATATTTGTTGACCTGTTATAAGGACTTGAAAGGTTTGCATTTTCATCTCTGCTAAATATTATTCCTGACCCTCATGTTTCGCTGCTTTTTGCATTCTACCTGGACTTTTAAAGACTTGCAAGATTTTTCACCTGTTTTCTCACCCTTTCCTCTTGCAGAGCTGCTAACTGGACGATGTTCTACTGCGGCTTTTACGCACGACTCAGGTCCCGACACCCGCTGCTGTTTTTCTCGCTCTTCCAAAAATAATCGTTACTTGTGAATGAATCTTTAGCAGTTACGACTAAACATTTCAACATTTGCGATCTACGTCGGGACGTTAAACATTTATCGAGCAGAAAATTTATTATCCGAAGCGCGCAGTTACGCACAGAGGGAACGGAGCAACCCGTTAGTTAACCTGTCTGAACTGTACTTTAACTCGTCCCGGTTAACTACCCCTAGCTTGTTCTTGATGTATGTTCCCGTTAACCGTTTATATTTCGCTTTAGTTCCCGTTAACTGTTTGCATTTCAATGTACTATAACTAATCCCCGTTAACTGGCTCTGTCCTCCTGCGCATTACCCAGTCCCCTCTCTCTGCCGCTTTACCTCCTCTCTTTACCAGTTCACGTAAAGCACAACTAGGTACGTAAAGTTTACACCACGTACCATGTTCTTGAGTACGGCGCTGTGTCTGTTGCCCGGCGGTTCCGGCTCCGGCTCCGACTCCGACTCCACGCTGTTGGCCGCGCTCTCAGACCGGCGCACGTAGGGCGAGCGGCGGATGCCGGACAGGAGCCCCGACGCTCTGCCCACCGAGTAGTAGCTCGGACCCGTGGCCTGTTTGTACCACGCGTCGGCGGGCTGGCAGGACACCAGCACGGACACGGCGACCAGGACCAGCGCGAAGCCGACGGATTTCTCCATGTGGGAGCGAGCGCCCGCGTGCGTGTCTCGTGTTCGTGTGCGTTCCCGTTGGACTTTGTGTCGGATACTTTCCGGGCGAGCAGGCTTTTATAGGAGGCTCTTGACACGGTGGCGGCATCGGGACAGGTGCCCCCCCACCGGGTGACTCACGCGCCCCCCCCCCGTCATATTCATACATTTCCATCTTTTCCTCTTATTACAGCTTCGCGCCACGCTGTGCCGCGACCCCCAGGGTCCAGGGGGAACCAGCCCGTCACCGCCGAATGGGCGCCACCAGAGTGCACCAGCAGGAGGCGGAGTGGTTGGAGTCCCATGTTGCAACCAGTTAGAATCGCAGTGCCTAGTCAAGTGACCCTGAACTAATATAGTAAAACAGACCCAGCTGTAAAAGTGGGTGATCAGTATAAACCTGATTATAGAACACAGATGCTGGTTAAATAAGTACTTACTAACTCAAACATAAAAGGTGGTGCAGAGGACACAATATCTGTCTTGGTGTGCAAGTGTTAAAATATGGATTTATGATAAAGTCCTTGTTGTTCTGATGGTCATACTGCAGCTGTTAGGTCCCAACAGGAGTCATGTTGTTTTATATGTATCTTTGGGGAAATTTAATGACTGATGATGCTGGTCGCTCATCCTGCGTGATCCAGCATCACATGTCAATCAACTCCTTGGTACCCATTTCCTTCCTGTCTCTTCAATACTGCATTTAAATCTTCTTTAAACACTGTAAGAAAGACTATGACACACATCTAAGTAACCTTTTTTTCTGAAAACTTATTCTTCCTTATATTACTATACATTTACAGGATTAACCATTACAAATAATCTGCTGTTATAGGAGGTGGGATTATAATACAAAAAAAACTGCTACCTTGAAGAAACACAGGATAAAAGTGCAACGATCTCTCATTCCAAACAGAATTTTATCACAGATCACGTCATTCTTGAACCAATATCTCAATCCCACTAAATGTAAGTTGAGAGATGTGCCTGTAAATATACAATCAGTACAAACTGGTACATACATTAGTACAAGTCCTGGTACATTTTGACCGTACAGTACTTGAAAGTAAAAGGTAATTTGATCAGAACGTGCTGATTAAAACTTAAAATATACTCATTAAAAGGACTGTTGTGTAGTGATTATGAGTCGGGGGGCAGTCAGAGGTCATTGTAGAGTGGGCGGCACTGTGGGCTCATTTTGGCCTCGAGCACGGCGTCTGGCGCGCACACCCATGGGTCTGAGGTGGCCCACTGCCACTTGAGGAGCTGCTCTCGGAGCGTGTCCAGTGTGTGCCGGTGTGCGGGGTCCGAGGCCAGGTTCCGCGTCTCGCCCGGGTCGCCCTGCACGTCGTACAGCTCCCAGCGCTCACGGTAGTAGTACTGCTGCAGCGTCTTGAACCAGGCTGTTGGCTGGCCGCTGTGTGTGCGATTCAGCAGGTCCTGGAAGGTGGGTGACACGTACAGGTCCTGGTCGATGGGGAAGGGCATCCTGAAGTTGAGGTTGTGCACCAGGCGGAAGGACCCCTGGTGAACGGCACGCATTGGGTAGTACATGGTGACCTCATGCAGGCTCTGGCTGGCAAACACCGTGTCCCAGGGCGGCTCGGAAACCAGTGCTGGGAGCAGCGACCTGCCGCTCAGTGCCACCCGCTGCCTCCCCCAAAGCCTGTACTCTGGGTACGGCACAGAGAACCAGTCCAGGATGGTGGGCGTCACGTCTGCAGCAGCAAAACGGCATCATGAGTTCAAGTCCGCTACTGGGCCCTTGAGAAATTTGACCTGACTTCACCTTAGCAGTCAAAGTAGGGAGGCAGTAATGAGTTGTGGGATGATACACACATTTATAAAATACAGAGCAAAATGTAACATAGAGAAGCAACACAGAATGTTTGTAGTCTGTAAAATTCATGCCATCTGCTGAAAGACATATGGCTTTTTTTTATGGCAAAAACAAATCTAAGAACTGCAGAGAGCTGAAGGAATCAGCCAAGGCTCTCCCAGGACGCACTGCTGTGGAATGCTGTGTGTAACTCGGGGGTGTCACGGGGGTTTGTTGACCCTCTGTTCAGTGTGTTTGAGGTGGGTGTTAAAACAAAGCCCACGATTCAGTAGTCAAAGCAGGTCGGGACATCATTACTATGGCAACTGCTAATTACTAACTCATTATTATATTTGTCCTGTGCACGTTTTCATTTACATATGAATCTGTATATATTAATCTGTCTGTTTTCTACCTGTTTCATATAGCAACTGGGAAACTGTAAAAATACTGTTTTTCCTTAACCCCACAATGAAGCGACAACTGAATTTACTGCCTCCACTTCCTGCATCAGGGTGGGGTTTGACTGTATGAACATTGGCAGAATCTTGACAGCTGGGTGTTGGTTCAAAGCTTTAGTGGAGTGGTACGTATGCTCTGCTAGGCACAGTGAAAACTCCCGAAGCGACACCACTGCAGGTGATTAAGGCCATGGAAGGACAGACAGCTCCACCGTGTGGCTCTTTCGCAACACAACATGGGGGGTGTAATATGAGCCAATAAATAGGTGGCTCTTTCTTGGTCTATTTTGACGATTCTAAATAGTTTGCCAGAGACATACTTTTACAATTCCTTATGCACACTCACAGGCCACTTTATTAGACATGCCTGGTCAATACAGACTGGCAGTTGTGATGAAATGTGTGGGAAATTTTTTTTTTTGCACACATTAGGTTTTTTAGTATGAAATGAAACTGTTTGAATGCCACGAACTACCAAGACTCTTCACGGCCAAACTCACCCAGGAGGCTGACATAGGCCTGGCTCACCTCCCCCCAGCGCTGCCGGTGCTCCGGGGAGGACAGCAACATGGGCTCTGCCGTACCTGACCAGTACAGGTTGGTGCGCCCGTTTGGGAAGGGGATGCCGTTGTCGGAGCTGTACATCACCAGTGTGTTGTTCTCAAACCCGGCCTCCCATAGCTCCTTCAGCACCAGCCCAATTCCTGTGAGGACAGAGGCTTGAGAGCCACCTTCCTAATCCCACCAAAAACAGGGCTTGAATCCCACACCCAGGAACACGCACAACGCTTTGTTCTGGGTTCTACATTCCATTCATAACTGAAGTAAATTAATGCAGAAAAACTGGACTCGAGGCACCGAGCTGACTGATATTCTGCAGATCAACACTGACGCGTAATTATTAACTGTTTGGTCATTTCTGCCACCTTTCCTCATCAGAACATCCTTGTTTTCTCATTTAGAAACTAGTAAAGAAATACTGGACATAAATGTAAGTAAATTTACAGGCTGACAGTAATGATAAAAATTCTGATAATGACTTAAAGGCATTAATAATGTATCAGTGAAATATAATAATAAAAATGTATCATTTGCAGCAAAGTTGAAGTGTGACAACACACGACAGATGGCTTTTGTGGGCATGGTCTTAGCTCACCTTGGTCCAGTCTGCTGATGGTGGTGTACTGGGCGGCCAAGTCAGCCCGAGCAGCAGGGGTATCTGGGATGAAGTAGGGCACCTGTATAGAAAGGACAGTGATGGAAAGGAACTGTGTGGGTGACTCCAATATTTTTGAACAGCCTCCCAGTGTCCCTCAGAACTCCTGAATCCCTCCCAAACCTATCTCTCTGAGAGCCATTTTTCTTCTGATCTCCTGACAGCTACATAAATGAGTCCAACACCGTCTGCTGTGATTACCAATATATTTGGTGTTTGAATCTCACTCCTATAGGTGGCTAGTTGAAGGATGTGAACCAGAAACATGGTGGTATCAGACAAACAAGCTGTGCTTTCACCATCCTGTGTCTCTTGTTAACACACTTTGACTTGTGTGTCACTTTGAGGAAAAAAGAATCTGCTAAATGAATAAATGTAAACTATTCAGAGTTTGTGTTGGGAGAATCTTCCTGTATTAGAACACAGTCTGCCTCCTCACCTTGACCTGGTCCGGGGTGTAGTGCTCTGGCGTCCAGTCAGGGATGCGACCCATGCCGCTTTCCCCATTGCCAAACTTCTCACAAAAGGCTCCGTACTGGGGTTGCGAGTGGCCACAGCGGTGGGGGTCGTGGAAGGCCACATATAGGAAGAAGGGCTGCTCGTCCGCCCGCCGCGCCTGCAGGAACTTCCGCACAAGCACCTTGATGTGGGTTATGTTGCGACCCACCTGCAGCACTGAGTTGTTCTCCTCTGTGTAGGCAAAGTCGAAGGGATACACCTCCCCGGGGCCCACATGCTTCTTCCCAATGATGCCTGTGAAAACAGTGGACTCCGCTTCACCACCTGTTCACACACCTTTTTTCTTTTGCTTCACTGTCACTCTGTCAAAAATTCTACCTTATTAAGCACATCGATGCCCACAATGACTTCAGTTGGTGGCACTTCATAGTTTCACGCCATAGCAGCTCAGATTAATTGCCTTTCTCAAAGAAAACTGGTTGTGCTGCATTTAGGACACTGCATTGTAACCTGAAGGTTGTTGGTTCAAGTCCTATTACTTTGTCTAAATAGCTTCTGCTGTATAAATGGGTACACTACTACAAAAACTTTGAGTAAAGGTATAAGCTAAGTAACACATGAAATAATAACAATAATGGTGATTTCAAAATTATTATCCTAATATGGATTATTTCATCAACAGGGGCTTCCTGGCTTCAAAGCTGCAACATTCTGCCACTGCTACAGTTATACCCAGTTATGCTGCTGAGGCAGCTCAGGTGAAACATCTTACACAAAATAAAACATCAATTTCTTGTGGGATAAGAACCTGCGACCTTCTAGCTGCAACTCCACTTCTACAGTAACTATCTGATAGTTCTGATACTACCTAAATGTATGAATTAATTATAATAAGCATAATTTTTATTCCTGCATACAGTGTGGATTCTGACCACCTGTGGGCACACTGTGCAGATTTCACCTGTCTGGATGTTGGCTTGTCTCAGCAGGAAAGGGAGGCTTTGAACCCCATCGAAGGAGTTGAAGTGATGGATGTCCTGATGGAGACCATACATGCCATTCTGGTGCTGGATAAAGATGGAAAAAATATGTTGGCATAAAATTATTTATCTCACCCTACAACACGGCATAATAAACATTTAACACAGCATAGTGTTTTAATGCAGACCATGTTCATCTGGGTCCTGGACAATGGAATTGGAGCTGTTTTGATACCCAGATTTTATGGTTGATCCCACTTCCTGCTGTAGTACCCTGGATCGAGGTATTTAACATCAACTGACAAAGTAAAAGTTATCAAGCTGTATAAATGAGTAAACCAGTGTGAGCTGATTAGTATATAAACCTTGTCAGGAGATTCATTTTCAAGATCTGTGTCACCAGTGGCCAACTGCCACTGTATTCTGAACCCAGGAAGACCAGAGGAATGGAGGACCTGATGGAGAGAAGGCTGGAGGAATGGAAGACCAGAAGCCTGTAAGACTAGAGCGACAGAAGGGTGGAGTGGTGGAAGACCAGGTGGCTAGAGGAGTGGAAGAGTAGAACACCAGAAGGATGGAGCAATGGAAGACCAGAACACCAGAAGGATGGAGTGGTGGAAGAGTAGAACACCAGAAAGATGGAGTGGTGGTAGACCAGAAGGCTGGAGGGCTGAGGGCAAGAAAGCTGAATGGTTACAAGACCAGAAGGCTGGAGGGGTAGAAGCCCACAAGGGGAGAGGTTTGGCATGTCGGACAGTACCTCTGGCAGTCCTGTCAGGATGGTGGACCGACTTGGGGAGCAGCTGCTGACGGAAGTGAAGGCATTGCGGAAGACCAGGCTGCGCTGGGCCAGCGCACGAAGGTGGGGTGTGTGCACCGCTGTGTTGTTGTACACTTCGCTCTCGAACCCCGCGTCATCAGCTGCCGGTTACACAGTCACCAATGATCACAATGTGTTCCATTACACTCACTCTCACCGGCTGGAGGACAAACTGGACACAATTCCACTCCTTTCTGCGGCTCTACATGTGGCGCCTGAGTCTCAATTGCATTATCATATAGAATTCATGAAAATCTGAAAATGCTAAATGTAAAACCACAGCAGGAGATTTTGCCTTTGCTGTATTCCATCAGAATTTTAATGTTATTAACAGAGAATTTATAATCTCAGTCCAGGTTACTGTATCTCAGCTCATAGCTTCTTAACTGCAGCAAATAAACAAAACATGAAACTAATTTTATGAATTATAAGAGTAATTATAAGAGCTCCATTTACCAGCACTGTATTTAAAAATAATAAAGTACATGTACTAAGTTCATTATTAATTTGTAGTTTAAGGACAATGAAGCGAGAATAAGGTGATAGTAAAGTAATAATACGGTAATATTACAATGAAAAACTCACCGATGATGAGCAGCACGTTCCTCTTTGCTGTATTTGCCTCCCTGCAGCAGTTCAGGGCTAAAATGTAAATAACCCAATACAGCTTGTCTGCCATTTCGCGACTACTGAAACTTTTTAATGTTAAGCCATTAGGGAGCTGGAGGTGACGTCGTCCTCCATTCGCCTCAGCAACGGAACTGTAGAACTTTGTGGGGTTTTCTGTTCATTCGCGTTACTTGTTGTAAATTCCTCTAAATGCGGGCTGATATTTATGCTACTTCGTGGTTTTTAACGATCATTTTCGCTGCATCGTGTTATTTTGCTACTTTTGTTTTCGAAGGCGGTAGCGGCGCATCACGTGACCGCGTTCACGCGACGGCGCATCACGTGGGCGCGCGGCGAGGAAGAGCGGTGACGTTTATTTTTGTTTCACTGTGGGGCTGAGGCTGTGACATCCTGAGGGTGACAGTAGCACAGTGAACGTGACACAGCAGCACCGCGGGAGGAAGTGACTCCGGCCCGAGGCACTGATTGTCAAAGCGACTCTTTCTACACAGGGAGGGCGAAATCAGAGCTACGGAGCGGCACCCGGATTCGCGGTGGGTCCTTCTGTACGCCGTTTGGGGTTGTTCAGCTACACTGTAAATATACAATGGAGTTACAATGTATAGTTACGCTGTGAAGTTACACTACAGTTACACTGTACAACTACACTGTGAAATTACACTGTGGAGTTACGCTACAGTTACACTGTACAACTACACTGTGAAGTTACACCGTGGAGTTACACAACAGTTAATCTGTAAATACCACAGTATCTTTCATATCCTGTATCAGTTACAACCATTAAAACAGCCATAAAAGTTGTTAAAGGGTTAAAGAACAATAAAATTAGTTAAAGGGTTTAATTCTGCACCGGTTGCAGGTGAAACCCGTGACACTGTAATTAATACAGGTAAACTGAATGGGCGGAGCCAAAAAAGCCGTGTGCCTGTACCTGTGTGCTCGACTGTCACTTGACTGCTGTGCTGTGGGTGGTGTTGCCTGGTCCTTCCCAACAGCAAGCAGAAAGTCTCACGTCTCCTGCACACTTAGCTGTGTCCTTCATTCTTCTGTCTCTTATTGACCCCCCCCCCACAGACCTGGACAGTGAACTTGGCTGAAGATGAAGACCCTGATTGCTTTTTGGGGTGTTAGTTTTGGACTCTACATGGACTTTGGAATAAGAGCCATGTCCTTCAGGGTCCCCATGAGCTGAAAAGAGTGACCCCACATGGTCACGGTTACTTTATGGTGCTTCAGAGCCCCCTCAATCACCTGTAGACTGTGGGAAATATGATGGAACCGCTGCTGGATTGCTCGCCCTTGGAGGGTGGCAGTGGCACCATGCGGGATAAGGTAGCTGCGTGCTGCTCTTTCAGCACCCTCAAGGCGTGGCTGCCCATCCTGGGGTGGCTGCCCAAGTACCAGCTCACCTGGCTGCGGATGGACCTGATTGCCGGCATTACTGTGGGCCTCACCACGGTCCCTCAGGCTCTGGCTTACGCTGAGGTGGCTGGTCTACCTGTGCAGGTGGGCAAAACATTTTAACATCAAAGGCTTTGTATGTACTCACCTGCCACTTTATTAGGCACACCTTGTGCTGCGCAGCATGAATTGAGCAACAGGGTGCTGGACATATTCCCCAGGATTCTTGGTCCATGCTGGCTTCTCAGTTTCTTTCAATGTTTTGGCTGCACAATCATTCTGCTAGCATAACTTTTCACCTCATCCCAAAAATGCTCAACTGGCTTGACAGGTGGGGAATGTAAAGTAGAGGCACTGTCATGTTTGTGGAACCATCCTGAGATAATGCAAGCTTTGTGACACAGCATGCTGTCCTGCTGGGAGTATCGGTTTGAGAAATGAAGGGATGCTTCTGGTCAGCAACAGCGTTTTGGTGTATTGTGGCACTGAAACGCTGCTCATTTGGTACTAAAAAACCTAACAAGCCGAAAGAAAACATTCGCCACACCATTAACCTCCCACCACCAAGTGTGTACGAGCCTAGTGTGCCTCCTAGTGTACCTAATAAAATGGCCAACGAGTGTCCCATGAGATGACTATCTCTAGTTTTATTCATCTGATTGTAACTGCTTACGCCTCCAGCTGATTCACGCTGTCTCTCCTTTTCCTTGCAGTACGGCCTCTACTCTGCCTTCATGGGTGGCTTTATCTACTGCATCTTCGGGACGTCTAAGGACGTTACCCTGGGTCCCACCGCCATCATGTCCCTCCTGTGTGCCTTCTACATCGGCAACGACCCTGTGTATGCTGTGCTGCTCACCTTCCTCTCCGGGATCATCCAGACCTCTATGGCCCTTCTCAGCCTAGGTAAGAGGTACAGCACCAGGCTTGTGCTCCAGGAACCTTCAATTGAGAAGGTGGCGCCCTTAACAGCTGTGGTAATGCATATTTAAGCACTTAGAAAATGTGACCATTATTTGTCGTTTAGTTTTTTTGCACACAACACCTCAGGATTCAGACACAGCAGAATGTTTCTGAGTAGAAGAACAGCTCCTGGAACCCTATCTTCAGAAACATCTTATCAGTGATGTGTGTTTACATATGGAAATGATCTGTGAAACTTTACCTCCCTGCAACAGGAGCTGTGAAATGGCAGCTGGTTGTTAACTGTGTGGTTAACCTGCTTTTCCTGCAGAGTGTAACTGATCTACTGTTGTTTGCATCACTGCGGTGTGTATCTATTGAAAGTGTGCGTTTAAGGTCAGTGCTGGACTGACAGACCCCATGATATAATTTATATTGTATTCATTTATCTCACGCTTTCCTCTGAAATTCATGTCTGGTGTTTTTTACACTAAACTACTTATAGTGATTTAGCTTTTTATATAGCAGGGTAATATTTATTGCATCAATGCAGATCATGTAACAGCAGGATGTGGGATTGGAACCCCGGGCCTTAAGTTGTAAGGTGACAACTAACCACTACACACCACTGGCTGTCTTTTGCACAACTGTAATTCTTGTCATTTTTATAGAAATTTGCCTGTTTTCTAGTAAATGATATCAGCCATGTCTGATCACATTTTATCACAAATAGGTTTTAACCATGTAAAAAATGGGCTTTCCCATAATTCCACAGGGTGAGCACATGTAGGGCAGTATCTTAGTCTCTTGACCCAACGCTGCTTGTGTCCCTCAGGCTCCCTGCTGGACTTCATTTCATACCCTGTGATCAAGGGCTTCACCTGTGCGGCAGCCATCACCATTGGCTTTGGGCAGATCAAGGTGCGTAATGTCAGAGGTCAGGAGATGACACCATGTGACCTGTTGGTCACTGTGGTCCAAGTTGTTTGTTGAAGTACTTGTTGACCTGGTGGCCGGAAGCTGCTGTGGACATGTTGGCTGGCGGGGAGATGGAAAAAGGGTGAAGGGTGTCTGACATCTGCTACAATTTAAAATGTTACAACTGAAAGTTGGTTCTAACAGGGTTGTGGCAGGAGTGGGATTTGAACCCTGGACTTTCAGTTTCCAGGCAGGAGCTTCAACTACTACACCCCTCCAGAACCTCCACGTAATACTTCCATGACCCTATGAAATGATGGGTTATTATGATCTCTGATGACAGTTCCTGTTAATTTCTCTGAAGTTCTCCTTTTATGGTTTGCCACAGAACCTGCTGGGTCTCCAGAACATCTCCCAGCAGTTCTTCCTGGAGGTCTATGACACTTTCCACAGGTTACCTGAGGCCAGGTGAGCTGCGCGTCCCCTTTCCCCTGCGCCTTACCTCAACACTGAGTAAAAGTACACCAACCCCCTCCTCGCTGTGCCAGGGTGCCCGATGCTGTCCTCGGCCTGCTTTGCCTGTCTGCCCTCGTGACACTCACCTTGATGAAGAGCTCCCTGGGGCCTGGACCTGATGACTTACCAGTTCACGTGCGTGGAGCCAGGGGTCTGGTTTGGGCACTTTCTACAGGTTACTGACTGTTGCCTTAATTTTAACTTAAAGATTTGGTGAATGTAACATGTGGGACATACAAACA
Organism: Arapaima gigas; assembly: GCA_900497675.1. Lineage (NCBI taxonomy): Eukaryota > Metazoa > Chordata > Actinopteri > Osteoglossiformes > Osteoglossidae > Arapaima > Arapaima gigas. Next base: position 84,907 of record UFQX01000054.1, read on the forward strand.
GGTTACATATGGTGGCAATTTGCATGTGAAACAGTGTGGTCTCACGTTTGGCCCCTCAGTGCGCAATGCCCTGGTGGTCATCTGCGCCACTGGTTTATCCTACTCGTTTGAGGTGACTGGGCAGCACGTCTTCACCATTACGGGACACACCGCAGCAGGCCTTCCCTCCTTCCAGGCCCCACCCTTCTCTGAGACCACGCCCAATGGCACAGTGATCACCTTCCGTGAGCTGGCCCAGGTGGGTGGCAGATGTCACTCCGTAACATCACAGCAGCAACTCATACACTGGTAGTTTGCCTTCTGAACAGTATTAAGATCAGAAATCCATTCGTAACTTGATTTGTCTGTAACTCTGACATCACATTTACCACTGGGTCACAATCAGTAACCACTTACAGTATAACCTCAGTTTATTTTAATGTCAGGATCTCTAAAAATCTCAGGTATAAATAAGAAATATTTTGTATGACTGATATTTCTATTGACTTTCAGCTAAATACAAGTTAATTTAATATGACTGAAAATAAAATATCATCTCAACAAACTCCAGTAGCAATGTGCACGATGTGGAACTGCAGCACTTGGCAGCACCAGGCATGAACTGTAAACAATGTTGAAGTGAGTTGAATGAATGTGGTGCCAAACTCCAAAGTCTTTGTAGTTTGCTGCCAACTAGTATGTAAATACAGGTCTCTTCCAAAATGAGCAGAACATTTTTTAAAAAATGAATTCTGGAAAATATAAATAAGTTTAAATAGAAAAATGTTTGTGTTTTAAGTTTATTTTTATAGAGTGCTCTTCTCAGCAGACTAACACAGAGTGCCAAACAATAGGTATCGGTAGGACAGATTTTTAAATGTGCAATTTAATGTTTTTAATACGAGGAGCCGGACTGAATTGATTCAGCTGTGCTTAGAACACAACCAGAAGTTGATTGTGTCATGAGATGTTGGTCGTAAAACGCGGTTTAGGTTCGTAAAAATATATGAGAGCATAAAGTCAAGCACAGCACATCCCTTAGAGAAAATCGAGTGGCCACCCAGCTGCTGCTGACTCAGTGTCACGGGCAGTGTGTTGTGTAATGGGGCCGATTTCCACATTTGCACAGAGTAGCACTTTGAAGCTTCCTAAAACGAGGGCAAGCTTATTTGCCAGCTTGTGGCCATAGGTGGTGCCATTCTTTTTGGGTCAAGCGGTGTTGGGTGATGGGTTCTGCGGAGCAGCCTGGAGGGGTTCTGAAGAGCTGGATTTGAAGGGTCCAGGGGAGAAGGCGTGTTTGAAGGGTGGCTGACACTTTCTCATCCTACCAGGACCTGGGTGACGGCCTCATTGTCATCCCTCTCATGGGGCTGCTGGAAAGTATCGCCATTGCCAAGGCCTTCGGTGAGTCTACCAGTGACGGCTTCTTCTTTCTGTGTCGTGAAACTGGGTATAATGTGAAAAAAATGCTCACCTGGGTAAATTCATGCCTGTTTCTTGCTCCTGTCTGTACACAGCCAGTCAGAACAACTACCGAATCAACGGCAACCAGGAGCTCTTCGCCATCGGTGGGTACAGCTCATAAACACAGTCACAGTCCACGCTGGGGACTGAAGTGCCAGCCCTCTATGAGGTCCTGTGACCAGTTGGGAAATGGCAGTAAATAATTATTTTAGTATATATGTGTAAAATGTTAAAATAATGTGTAGTCATTTTTATCCTTGCTCTCTGATGGGCTGGTGTCCCTACGTTTCCCAGCATAGCACCTGGTGACTCCAGGACATCCTGTGACCAAGACCCCACCAGGACAAGCGATTAAGAAAATCGATAATTGAATGAATTTCTTTCCTTTATCCATAGTAATGTAGATAAACTATACTTTATTATTTGATGTATAATTTAGTTTTGCATTCACACATATATATATATATATATATATATATATATATATATATATATATATATATGAAGGCTGTTGAGTATCACAAACTGGAAAAGCAAAAATAAACTATACATCAAATAATAAAGTAAATGCAAAATAATGTTCTGATAACCATATGGTCAATCCGTATAAAAATAAATACACTTATATTCAAATTAAAACTTTCTTTTCAAATCAGCACTATCCTTTGCATCTTACTGGATTGCATTGTTTTTGCTGACCTTTTTAAATTGGTCAGTAAAAAATATTTGGACCCACATCTCTGACCCTTTCCTTGGTCATTACCTTGTTTTATATCTTGTCCTTCTACATATAAATAAAGCAGAAGGTAAATGATACACTTCAGCATGAAATGCGAATAACACTGTGTACATGTATATATTTATTTAGCAGTTAATTTTACTGTATTTTAACCCCTTTGAAGCAGAGAAACTGGAAAGACTTTCTTTGATTGTAGGAAACATTATAATGTATATTTTTGCCTGTATTTGCAGACAGTTAATGCATTGTGATGTTTATTCTTCGCATATGTGAGCTGCAGCCCCCTGCATAGCGGCTGATATAGTTGGTTCGGTCAAGGAATTGCATTTTTAGTGACAACACACTTAAACTGACCATCAGTGAACACGGTCCAGAGTGGCACAGTGGTAAAAGGGCAGTTCAGTGGAAGGTGAAACTGCTGTTTTTCATTTTACCATGTTTATCCTGAAGTGGCTTCATGTGTATTTCATAATTCAAGTTTAGTTGTAATTTTAGTGCAATTCAATTTATTATTGAAATATTACTATTATTTATTATGATGTTTGTCAGCAATGCTGGAATGGTGCCATATATCCATGTAGTTTGTGAAAGGAAGGACCGGAACATTCCTTTGTCCCCACTCACTTCCTCACAAGCCATGTCCCTGTGTGTCTGTTCTCAGGTCTCACCAACATCCTGGGCTCCTTCGTCTCTGCGTACCCAGTCACAGGGAGCTTTGGCAGGTGCTGTCTTCTACACCCTTGTAGTTGGTAGCTGTATGATGGTCACACAGCAGGGAAAGGGACAGAGAAAGGGTGTTAACCGGTGTTCTGCTTCTCTAGGACAGCGGTGAACTCCCAGACTGGAGTGTGTACACCAGCAGGGGGCATCATCACTAGTGAGTCTCATCCATACAGTACAAATGCTGTAACCTTGAATGATTTGCATTTTAGTTTTGATAGAGCAGGGTTCTCTGTAGTGGCGGAGATTAACCTGGTTTGACCATGGTTTCAGGTGTGACTATGCGGTTTTCTCCATTTGACCTGCCCCCTACCCCTGCTCCCACAGGTGTGATCGTGCTGCTCTCCCTGGCCTTCCTCATGCCGCTCTTCTACTACATCCCCAAGGCCTCCCTTGCAGCAGTCATCATCTGTGCCGTGACACCCATGTTTGACTATCATGTGGTTGCAAAGTTCTGGAGGGTCAAGAGTGAGTGGGTCAACGCCACTCTTCTAGTGAATTAGGGTTATTTTTGGGTTTGAGTCAATGTTTGACCTCATATTTATACCCAGGATCTGGCCTTAATGCACAAAGACTGTGGAAAATCCTGATGTGATGGAGAGATTTGTTGCCCCCACAGAGCTGGACCTGCTGCCCTTCCTGGTCACCTTCCTGCTGAGCTTCTGGCAGGTGCAGTACGGCATCGTGGCTGGGGTGGCTGTGTCCGGGTGCCTACTGCTCTATCATGTTGCCAGGCCCCAGCTGAAGGTGGGCCTCTAACATGATTCTTGGCTTTTTGTAGTCACACTGTACATGCACTGTGTGGACTCAGTTGTCAGCAGGTGATGGAGATGCACCAGTGTGAGTGTTTCCTGCTCACCTCCAGGTACGTGACCATGGGGTCCTGGTCGTGGAGCTGGACAGTGGGCTGCGCTTCCCCGCAATGCAGTACCTCAGCCAGACGCTCTTCACCAAGGCCTTGATGGGTGAGTGCCATCTTTCTGCGACCAGTAAAGACAACCTTCGACCCTCAGTTTACGATGTTGTCATCCCTTGGTCATGTGTCCCAGTGTCCCCTCCCCGCTCAGTGGTGCTCGACTGCTGTCACGTCAGTGGGGTGGACTACACGGTGGTGAATGAGCTCCGGGATCTGCTGCGCCAGTTCCAGCAGCGTGGAGAAGTCCTGGTCTTCACTGGCCTGTCGGTGAGAAGACCACAGCCTCAGAACTTAATATAAATATGAGAATATTTTAAAATTTTATAGTAGCAATTTTAAAGGTTTTGTGGCACCTGACTAGTAAATAAATCAAAGAACATTTGTAGTATTATGGTTGAGTTTGACTTAAAATGATTTTTCAGTTCTGAACAAAAAAGTTAAAATTACAAAAAATTTTTGTAATATGCGTAGTGTGTGATGAAATGAAGTTCTTTACACAGCATAGTTTGTTTTGTTACTGTGCTTTTTTAATCCATATTTTTTTACATCAGTTAGCTTTGATTCATTACCAGTGTTCCCCTGTTTCCATGGTGACAGCACTCAGTTCTTCAGGATCTTCTGAAGGCGGAGCTCCCAGACTTTGAGCACATGGAGAGCGTGGAGGCGGGTCTACAAGCCGTCTCGGGCAAAACCTTTCATGACTGTCACGGGTGACTTGTTGCCACTGTGGTCCACTATGTCCACTGGACAACAGCGATGCCTCAGGACACCTGCCTGCATTCAAACCCCTGTGCAAGACTCTCCATCCTTTAGTGAGGTCAACTTCAAGTGATCATGTTCAACATCCTTCCGTCGGCACGAGCTCCAGTGAAAGTCAGCTTTGGTGGCCTGGACTCAAATACTTTCAGAGATATTAATGTTTATCACTGACGTCCAGTTACTATACTGTAGCAACCAGGGTTTGATGCTCTGGGGACCTTCAGATCCACATGGGAACCAAGGTTTACAACTTTTTATAGGACTTCTCAGGGCTTGTCTGTTGAATTTACTTCATTTTACCCTTTGTCTCGATCCTGCTGAGTGGGATCTTGCAGACTAGATCAGACTTCGCCAGAGAGTTGCTCCAATGTGGCTCAACCAAAGTTAGTTCCAAGGTCCAAAACAAGATGATCTTGCATCTCACACAGGTGCTGAACATCCCTCACCATGCAGACCCAAAATCCTAAACCTAACTGTGCACACCTGTATTGTTGAACAGTAGGTTAACATGTTCCTGAGGGGGTATGAAGACAGCAGGGGGGGTTTAAATTGTCCTAACATGAAACATCAGATCAAAGGCAGGTTCTGAGTCCTACTGCTGCCCTCCTCGTTCAGGGAAGCACCGCTCTCAAGTGGTTCCATGTCTTTCTCTAACACTACATTTTCCTTCACTTTACTTTTATGTAAAGTGCACTTGACTGGCATTTTTTCATATGCATGTGGGCTCTAAAAAGAGGAATAACTTGTTATTTCTATCCAAAACACTGGTAAAATTTGAGGGGGAAACACTGAATGCATCACACACTGATGTACTGGGTTGTGTAACATTGGCCCAGTTGTGCAGACACACACACTCTTTCAGGCCAGCTGGCCCTTTATAACCACTGAGCCACGGTGGTTTAGTGTGGGGCACCTAAATAACCAGATACCAGATCTGAAGCGTGGCTATGAAGCAGGTCAATCTGATCAGAGGCACCAGACTGGTAATGATCACAACCTGGTAACCGCTGTCTTATTGACATCTTGAGTTGGTGATCTTTCTTTTACTCGCTTTCTTTTACACTGTACGATGGGAAGGGTTTAGTGATGGGACCATGTGGAAGTGGGTGTTTGGAAATTTGCTGTGTGTTGTTCTGTCTAGAGACTCCGGTCTCACACCCCTCAGCGTAACAGTAACACATTCCTGTTATATGTGGTCAGTAAAGGTCAACTTTAATACTCTAATCATGTCTTAGTTCACCTTGCTAACCAAACTGATGCTTAAATAACAAAATGCCAGCTGATGGGGAATGATTGTTTTACTTTTATGCATTTATACATTTATGCAACTGACATATTGATTTCAAGGCTTCAAATATTACTGACATTATTCCATTTGAAATGAACAAGATAAATTTGGAGGTAGTGAAATAAATGATCTGTGTTGTACCTGTTTTTGGAAGCTGATTTCAGATTAAACATTTGTTTCATGGATTTCTGTGATTTACTCTGCCTGCTTACAAAGTTTTACCCTGCTGTACAAATGGGAACTTTTTAATGTATCAGTTAAAGGTTTGAGGACCATTTAGCCATAAGAACAGCTGCTGCAGAAAGAGGCCGTCAACAAAAAATCTCACTTTGCAATGAAATGACCCAGGTTTGAATCCCACCTTCTGCTGTAATGTGCCCGATCAAGATATTTACCCTGAACTGATACAGTAAAATGGCCTTGCTGTAATTTCCGCTTAATAACATAAGGTGTTTTGGAGACCAGTGTGAGGAAAATAAATATGTGACCCAACAACCAGATGAAAAGGAGCTGTAGTTGCTTACTGTTCCTCTAGGGGGCAGTGTCAGCTCAGCGTCTGCTCCCTGTGTTGCCTCCTGCAGGCGAGCCAGTCTGACTCGGTTCATTTACCACTTTTATTCATTGCTGGTCCTCCTGGTGCTGGGGAACAGAGTTGGGGGGAAGGGAGTAGGAGAAAAAAGTGCCATCTCTTTCTGCTCATGGCCCATTCAGGATAAAAAAACTGGGCCTAAAACTGATATGGAATTTATTTCTCACAACGTTTGTCATGCTGGACCATGGATGTACTTGCCTATAAATGAGCAGACATGGTGATGGGCCACGGTGGAAATGGGTTTTCATGGATCACCTAAAACACATTTTCGCTGATAAGCAACTGGCAGTTTTGGAAGCTTGCTTAATTCAGACCACATGACCTGAAGACCTCTTGAAAAGATTTTGCAGAACTAAGTTATGGCTGCCTGGGATAGGAACCACAGCACACTTCCTAATGAAAATTTCTTATGCTTTGCCCTACTTTGTCCCTCTTTCTTGGCTTTCTGGAGGTGCCAGTATCAAATTCAACACTCTGGACTCTACAAGATGCTCAGATGCACCATTGCCCTTTCACCACCAGTCCATACCGGTCTGCTGTACCTAATAAAGTGGCCAGAGAGTGGATGTTTAACATGGGCAAACAAATAATTGTGCTGCTGCAGGTTCCCTTTTCACAGTGTGGGGAACTAATGCAGTCGCTCGCACCTCCACCAGCCACAATGGTGGATTTCAAGAACCCCACCCCCAGATTTGTGAGAAAGTGAGATCTGACAACCATCCATGGAATCCGCATAATTGCTGTCCAGTCTGGCCCAAGTCTACTTTCACACACACCTGGGGTGGTGGCAGGAGTCTAGGGCAGGGAGTGTGAAAGTAGACTTGGGCCAGACTGGACAGCAATTATGCGGATTTGTGGGTGGGTATCCAGCAGGGGGCGATACCCACCCACAAATGCGAGGCCAGTGAACACAGCGGCAGTAGAGACTGGGCTCCGAGCACCTTGAGCTCAGCTAATGAAACAGTGTTAATGACTGAATGCTTTTGTAAAAAAGTAAACTTCCAGGCTGAGCTATGTGGTTGCATGAAAAATGTCACTTTTGTGTTCTGCTGTGTTTCAGTGTCTACGATTCCGACTGTTGGAAACTCACTCTCACCTGGCAATTTCTTCAACCTTCAGCCCTCCCAATGTTCCAGAAGGGCCTCAAACTCGTTGTTCTGAGAGCCATTTCTCTCTTGATCTCCTGACAGCTACATAAATGAGTCCAATACCATCTGCTGTGATTATCTATGCATTTGCTGTTTTAATCTCAGTCTATAGGCAGCTGCTTGAGGCATGTGAACCAGCAACATGGTACTAATTTGCATATTGGAGAAAATCATCTACTAAACATTTCTGTCCATTGCAGTATAATCTCAGACCAGGATAAGTGGTTAATGAAGAAGGACAGATGGATGATTTTCCTGTGTTGTCAGTTATTTCACAGGGTCCTTGAGTGCAGTGGAAAAGTGACACTGTGGAAGTGAGTTGGTGAGGATGAAACACGGGAGTCATGTATCGGGTCTCATTTGGCTGCTGCTCCGCTCACCCCTTCTCCAAATCCGGTTCTGCACTTATCTGCTCCCACATCTTTAACACCCCTTGCTGGTTTGATCTGGTTGTAAATTGACTCCTCATTTCAAAACTGTGTGGTGTGGCTGTGAGATGCAGTGCACTGTGGGAACTTTGCACCCAGCTCTCCTCTACATTCTGGTGCTATACAGTCTCTCTTATTTCCGTCCTAAATAAAATTAGATGTGATAGTTCTCACACCCTGTAACCTTAAGTTTACCTTACGAAATCACTATTTTTTACATTTTATTTTATTCACAATGTTATTAAGTTGTTTATTTTATGTGAATATATTACACTTCATTTTCCTTTCAATATTAGACATCATTCAGGGTGATTTTGTGGGGAACCTGGGGTTGGCTTGGAAGGAACAGATTGGAAGAAATAGAAAATGATGAAATAAGTAATTTCATTATCCAGTTTGTTGATATTTTTCTATTTTCAAGAACGAATTAAAACTGGGCGAGGGGATGAGTGTATTTCGGAACCCGTCCCAGAATTCAATGGCGCCTCTGTGGCCTTCCTTGCGTGGAAGGAGAAATGACCCAAAATCCTCCTCTTTCATCTCCTCCCACCCCTCTGTGGATAAAACCCCTGAAACAAAAGAGAATTTTGATGGTGATGCCTGTTAATCCAGTGCTGCCAGCTGACCTTTGCTACAACATCCTGGGACATTTTTCCCGCACTTTTGCACCAAGGGGATCCATCGCTAGCGATCCTCCTCAGCCGGAGTCCAGATGCCAACGGTTATGGTGCGAAATCGTTAAACCAAAACCCATTAGAGCCCTGGCGAGATGAGATGCTCAGAAAGGGCTACTGTATTTCCCACAGGAGTAACGTGCGCCTTTCGGGGGCCCCGGGTAAATGTTTGGCTAACGTGAGCCCACCGCAGCCCAGCTGTTATTGCATTATTATCAAATTAGCGTGTTTTAATTAGAACGTCATACGTGTAACAGGGTCAGGGCAGGGTGAGCATTGGGTCGCGTCCCTGTTGGCGTGACCCAATGCCTCTGAGGAGGGAAGAAGGCGTCCGCGGGAGGAGCTCCCACTGCATCTGTGAACTGTATCCCACTGGCACTCGACACTTTGCTCGGCCTCCAGACACATGGAAGAAATTAAAGCCCAGATCGGCCGACTCATGTTGTTCTATTAGATGCAAGGAGAAAAAATACAATTATGGCTAAAGTGGAAACACACCACCAGGGATTATCGGAGGCACGGTGCTCCGTGTTCATGAAGCAGTTTGGTTTCCTCCTACCTGCAGGCACGGAGGTGGCACAGGGGTGACGCTCTTCATTCAGCTCCCTTCAATATTTCACTTTCAGTTACACTTTTCTCCACAGCAGCTTACCCCGATTTACACAGCTGGACTATTTTTACCACATCGACTCAGTGTGAGCACCTCGATGAAGGCCTGCGGTAGGAGATGGGATTCAAATCCAGGTGCTCAGAGGCCAAAGGTGGCATCTCTAAGCAGTGCGCCCCCTGCTACCCTGTTTTCACCATGGTTGTGCTTTTAGTTACTTCTCTATGTAAAAACGTGCCTGTGAACCTGCAACCTTGTGTTTCATCCAGCTGCGGATCCGTCATCAGCCTCCCGGTGTCCAGTGTCTGTTTCACTTTCCCACTTTTTGCCTCTGGAAAGTAAATACCAGTGGACTGTACCTCAGTTGTGTACTATTCACATGACTTTATGCACGGATCCTGTTACTGGAGCACGTCCCCTACTGTGGTCTGAACCTGCAGCGTTCTGGTCCCAAATCTCCCGGCTCCATCCCGCTCTGGGGAATCTTGCCCACGTCCACAGTGTAGCTTCCTGCTTTTGGCATCTAGGGGAACTGGGAGATTTTGGCATGTGTCCATCTTCAGGAGCTGGGAGGAAGAGACCTGGGAGGTGGTAAAACTCCGAAGATGCGACCACAAAGGTCTCTCTCCAAGGTCTCTGCCTTTGTGCTGAATGGTCATTGCTCTCTACCTGGTACTGAAGCCCTGAAATTTGTCATTCCTGACCATTTGCAGTTCAACCATCATAGCTTTCATGGGGGAAGCAGGTAACATAGAGATCAGAGCACTTGTAGAAAATGGGTTCAAATCCCCACTCCTGCTGCAGTTCCCTCGATCAAGGTGCTTATATTAAATTGATGCAGTAAAATTCCCCAAATGGGTAAATCACCAGAACTTTGTTTATTGATAAACTTTGAATCCCACAATGCTTTGCTGCCCCTATCTGCACATTTCACCTCTCCTGACCCTGTCTCTGTACCCATCTCACTCTCTGCTCCTAAACCCAGGATCAGGTTCTCTCTGTCCTTCTCCTTGTCTTGACGTCTGTGTCCCTCCTCCTGTCAGTCCACAGCTGCTCGTGATTTTCCACCCTCCCCCCCCGGGCCGGCACCTGGGGGTCAACTTTCATCCATTGTCCCTTTCCCAGGAATTCCTGTGCAAGGGATTAGCACTTTGGTTCTGGTGAATTTTGGGTCTTAGTGGATCTCAGGAATTCCGGCCACACACGACCCGTGTGAGTGCCGGGTGGCTGGTGGGACGCAGACCTGGCTGATGACCCAGGCTGTAGAACTAATGGCAGTGTGGGGTAGCTGAAAACCCCACTAACCACTTTGAGACAGCAAAGAAATGGGGCCTTGGTTTACTCTATTACTCTGACCTCCTGACCCCTGAGAGAATAGGTACTGGTGACCATTTACCACTTTATAAAGCAAGGGTCTACCCCAGAGAGGGATGCGGAATGGTTACATACAGGTATCCTCAAGATACGAATCTTTGATTTTGAGTTCTCACTTAAACAAGTGAAATTCTTTTTCAACAGCAGTGGAACATGGGTAGATTTGACAGACAGCTGGTCCCACCAATCAAGGGCTAAAGTGATTTTAACAAATAATATTCGGAGGCCATTAGGGCCTAGAGGAGCCTGGGGAAAGTAGTTGGGATGCAGCAGGGCATAGATTCACAGCAGCAGGCTAAGGTTGGAGGTGTGGTTTGAGGGTGGGGCTACACTTCTGGAGAAACCTTCAAAAAACCCACCTTCCGCTGCACTGCTTCCCCTTTCCTGTCATCTCCCCCATGGTAGATAGATGCACCTGGAACAATTAGGATTGGGGAGGGTGGCTTGGAGAAGGATGACTATGCAACGGAACCATCCAGCACTTCACTGGGGTTATCACCGGTACAGACAGCAAACATCACTGGTTTCCATAGTTACCTCTGTTTGATTTACTCCAGCTGAATCCTAAATGGTGTTTTACTATGTTGTACATGTCTGTTTCCTCCCCGGGGTGCCTCCCTTAACCTCTGACCCCCCCCGCTCAGCTGTTCATAATACAAGGGGCCAGAGTATTGTGTACTTAATTTTTGTTTTTTTGTGATCGAACTTCCAGGCAGCAGGAGGCACAGTGGTCCCTCACAGCTGATGCGGGGGTAATTCCTTGGCATAGGAAGTTACCTCAGACTGACAGTAAAAATTATCCGGCTCTGCAAAAGGGTAAATCAGAGCAAGCAGTTTAGTGGATAAACTGTCTTGGAGAAAAGTGTCAGATAAATAGAGAAACAAAATTATTTGAGCTGCTGGTATTGGAAACTGAGCTTGAAAACCTGCTGAGTTGCAGGACCTTGAGCTGAATGTCCTGAATTTGGTTTCAGGCGTGTTCTTTTATATATATATATATATATATATATATATATAGAGAGTAATATGCTGGTATGAGAGTAAAAAAGACTAAATCATTAAATCACACAAGAAATATGTAATATGTATACGATGTGCGTATGGATGTATAAATACAATCGCTGTTTACACAGGGTGGTATGAAGCGACGCCGCACTGATTAGTTTCATGTGCGATGGAGCGGCGGTCGAGCTTCCAGGGGAACGACGACTGAAAACTTCAGTTCCGCAAAGAAAAATAACCCCTCGACACTTTCACCTTCGCTTCAGAAAATAAACCCAGTCGCAGTGTTTGTGGTCTAGGGGGGTGGGGGGAGACCAGCGGTGGTTGGCTCTGCCATCATCCGCTTCACCTTCCCGCCATTTAGGAGGCCAGACGCTACTTCATATGGGAAATTGTTGCGGTTAGATGATATTCGAGATCGCCTAGGCGCGGGGCTCTCGGTATCGGCCGAGTTATTACATTTTCCTGTTTCTAATTACAGTGTAATTGTTGCACAAGAGCAATGGGGGGGCTGCCAGAGTTGGGGGTGAACAGGGAGGTGCCCAACGTGCAGGGGGTAGCTGGGGGTCTGTGAAGGCCCAGGACTGTGCCAACGTCCACACTGCACTTGCCCCTGTGCTGAAGTCCGGCGTGTTGCCCGTAGCACTGTGTGCGTGTGTGCAAGGGCCTCATTATTCATTGTGTGTCCGAGCGTCACACACCCCTCCACCCACACACAGTCCACACACACCCACAGCCACGTGCGCCAGCTTTCCAGTGGCCACCTGCTCCCGTGCGTCTGGTCTGGGCGGCACACCTTGGGTTTGCTGGATGTGCGAGCACGTCTCAGAATGCGTGTGCGAGTCTCTGCGTTTGTGTGTTGGCTGGGTGGGTTTGCATCCCGGTGTGTGTGTGCAGTGTGTGTCTTGCATGCGTCATTTGGTGTGAGTTACCTTGCGGCCGAGCTCACAGCCGCCTCATTACACACAACCATTTGCTCCCTTTGTATTCTGATTCTGTTTACATAAACCGGTCAGCTTCCTAGGAATGAAACACTGTGGAATGAAATATAGGGTCACTAAAGTCCACAGACGTTCTGATGAAAAGAAGTTCAGGTCAAAGATCTCACTTATCTTTTGCCACCACGTGGTTCTTACTGCTTCTTACTGTTCTTATGTTCCCATGAAGCGAGAGAAACATTGAGGATGACAAATGGTGTTTTGAAAAGATCACAGTCTGTTGACTCTTGACTCTGCTGCAGGTCTACTGGATTAAACTGTCTGCTTGTGTGATAGACATGCTGAAGCTGAAACTGTCATTTTAGAACCTGAGGTGTTTAAGGGTTTTGGGAAGCACCTTGAGGTGCTGTACTGGAGTACAAAAACCTCTGCTCCAGCGGTGTGCCGATTACAGTTGTTCTTGCATATTGGTTGGTGAAGATTTTTTGCAGGATGCCGAGGCAAGGCGGTTTGGAAGGCTGCATTGTCCCCTCGCCGTGGGGAAGAGACAAACAGAAGGCCTGAAATCTGCCCTGTATTCCTCCCCAGCCGCCTTTTCCTGCCTAATGACATCAGCAGCTGTGGGCCAATGGACATCTATCACGCCCCAGGGCCGAAGGCGAGGCCCCCGCATGTGGAAGACATACGCTGTAAAAGTTAATTTTTCATCCCTATTCGGGCCTTTTCCCTAGTGCGGCGCTGATGTCCTAATGGGCCCCTGGTCGCTTCCTCAGCATTTTTATACGCCATGTGCTCCTTCCCCTGGATCCTCATCAAACTCCTGTTCCTGCATGGAAAGGCAGGGGTTTTGGACTGGTGCTCAGTCACCGTGGTGACTTCAGGTGGCAGAAAAACACATTTCCATGTGCAGCTCGTGTGCCTGTCTCCACATATACGCATTCAGACAGACTCACACACACACACACACACACACACACACACACACACACACTCATCAAGCCGTCGGTGCATGCAACCGCAACGCTCCAGGAGATGCTGGAGGAGAAGTGATGGATCCCAGTTGTACATGAATGTGTGAATGCCAATGACTTTACAAGAGTCTCTTCTCCAGAAAGCGCATGGTGTGAGGCTTCAAGTCTGACAGGCTCTGGGCTGTTCCTGTTTTCATCCTTCTGTACACAAACACACACACACACACACACACACACACACACACACACACACACACACACACACACACACGCACACACACTCCTATAGGCCTGTTGCTTGTGTGAGGGTTAAAATGACTGAATTCCATGCAGCTGTACACTCAGCCCTGTAGTCTGCTGGCTTTGTTCTTTTCTCCTCTTTTTCTCAGTGCTCCTTTAGAAGAGCCCATGCAATGGAGGGAGAGGAGGTGGAGAGGAAGGGAGGAGGAGAGGACGCCCATCCCTGCCTTGTTTAGGGTGCACACTGTACAGTTTGTGCTGGCCTGTTGTTACTGGCACCACCGCAGGGTCCAGTCAGCACCAGCCAATGATGCACAGGTACGACACGCTTGTCTGAAGTCAGGATTTGTAATATCCTGCCACAGGGCAGAGACTCGGCCCCTGGCACCATTTGCCTCTTCCATCTGCTTGCCGGCTAAATGAAACATGAAGGACCCCCCCTTCCCCTGACAACCAATCATTCCCATCAAAAAACTGCAACCCAAACCTTTTTCTAGCACCGTCTCGCTTTATAATAAACTTTGCCCAAACATCTGAAATGGCCCTATTCTAAATAAGCCCTGAAACCACTTTCGCCTGGAAAGAGCGGTAGGCGAGCCGGTCCGCCGGCCCGCAAGGCCTCGGATGAAGGATTTATAAACTGTATATATGAACTGTACGCTAACAATACAGCCTAATTGAGAGGAGCATCTTAAGTTTCATACGCTCTGGCTTTGCTTTAGGGGCAGCCGATAACAGCTAGGTTAAGTGCAATTAGGTTTTATTAATGACCTGACTCGGCACACAGTTTTCTCCTAAACATATGTACGCAATTGCCAAAATAGATGAAGTCTGGCCCCGACCGTCTTTGGCCTGCCTCTTAAATGAAGAAAATCTGTGTATTTATTTGCTGTCATGGCAACCGCAGACCTGGCTCTGTTGTTCTATGAAAGTCAATATTAAAGTTAATTCTGCATGTAGACCCCCCCCCCCCCCCCCCCCCCCCCCCCCCCCCCCCCCC